>APFE031758040.1:0-14702 GCA_000404065.3 Pinus taeda
GGTCTATGGGGTGGATGTCTTTTGAAAGGACTTCTAGATTAGTCCTTATATAATCTGCAGCTGTTTGAGGTTGCTGCAATGTAGGGGCAAAATGGCTCATAGTCATTTTTCCTTCTTGCACATCAAAGGGAGCCATTAGCCTTTGTTGGTTTGCAGGAGCCATATTTAACAAATGATTATAGAGCCGAATCTTTATTGGCTCACTCCTCCTTTTGGCCTCTTTAAATTGCTCCTTTATGCCTGCAGCTGTGTTCTGTTGTTGTCCTGAGGAGCTGACCTCCCCTAGTGCTGCTTTATCTTGCTCCTGATGCAAGGAGCTGGTAGAAGTCTCCAGGCTTTGCATTTCCTCTTCTGAGAAAGGGTTGAGCCTTTGCCTCTTGTCTGATGCTTCTGTGAGGGGGGTTTCCCTTTCTCTCTTTCTGCTGGTATCCTCCCTCTGAGGGGTCTGGAGGACAGAGGAGTCTACCCTAGAATCCTGTCTAGGAGGCGCCATATTAGTTACCCTTTCTTGAGTGGTTGCCTGGTCTTCTGCTTTCTGTTTCTCCTGATCCTGTTGATCAGTTTGTTGTTGTTGTTGCTCTTGATGGCCCTGTTGGCCCTGTTGGCCCTCTGCTTCTTCCATTTCTTTGTCTTTTCCCTTGCCCTGTCCCTGATCTGAAGTCTGTGCTGCCTCTTGTTGTGTTGCAGAGGAGGAAGCAGGTGCTGTTGTGTGAGGATTTGGTAGAGCAGGCACCTGAGAAGGACATTCCAAGTCAGCCATTTTCAATAAATGTCTTTTAGCCCTCTCAACCAGATCTTCTTGAGATACAGGCTCTATTAAAGTGTTTTTCCTCCATTTTGGTTGGTTGGCATGTCTCAGGACGTTGAACATGCTCTCATGCTCATAGCTAGAGAGATTGTATTTCAGTCTTCTCAAAGATATAAAGCCGTTGGGGTCATAGGGCTTCCAAGGGAAGCTTTGTGTTAGGCCAATGCATTCCAAGATCCTATCTGCTTCTTTCCATCCTTCTCTTTTGTTTAGAATATAATGGCCGAGCTGGTTTCTAACTTTGAGCTGTGCCTTCTTGTTTCTTCCTGCAAAGTGGATCTGATCGGCATGCCAAATTGTCTAAAATATTCCAAGGCGAAAGAGCCTTCATGAGCACAAAATCTGGGCAGCTTGTATGGGCGCAGCTCACACCCATATATCCTAATCACAGTGTGATGCTAGTAAAAATACCAATCTCCTATACTGTAGGCAGTGGACAGTTGCAGAATCTTCTGCATTTCATCAGTAAGTCTTGGTGGAGGTTCTGTCATGAGCAGAGATAGGGCCGGATGAATGAATAAATCTATGAACTCACAATACGTATAGGGTGAGTATGCACTGACATGGAAGACTGAGCTCCAGTATACCACTGATCTTGGGTTTCCTGCTGCATCAGTTCTCTTGATTTCAAAAGAGAACTTCTCATGTTGGTGATAAAGAATAAGATGATAAATATATGAGGTGTATCTGAACACCCTCTCTCTGGGTAAGTGCAATAATTTCTCATGTATCTTGTCAGAGATATATGTGGCATAGTCATAGCAGATGGGGGCCTTACCAAGGGTGAACATTGTCATCATGACTAGCACAGTTTCCTCTATGAACTCCATTGTTTTATACCCCAGTACTGAGCTTATCATGTAGGCCAGGTCCAGGCCAAGTTGATTTAAGTAGCCATCAAAAATGGGAGGATGTAGCACTGTATCAGATTTATTAATTAACAGTTGATTTAATTTCAGGATTTTTTCCTCTGTGAGTATCTTAGCCCCTTGATTGATTAGGTCCAGCAGGGATAGAGGAACCAGTTTCCTTTGGGCTTTGAATTGGACCATATCCCTGATGGCCTGAGGGGTGGTGTAAAATACAACTTCGCCTCGAGGATTCATTACATCCCTCTGTATTGGATCATAGCAACCAGCACACAAGTGGATGAGCTCAGGGAACTGTCTGACTTGGGACATCTTAAAAGTTGGGAGGGAGGACTCCCAAATGCCTAGGATATCTATTCCATCTCTGTACCTAGCCCTGAATTCATTTAGCAGATGAATGTGGTATGTGCATTTGGATGGGGCGTCTTCTGAGATCTGATAATCTAAGTCTGCAAGATCTTGCCAGTCCAGCTCTCTCTGGGGAGCATTCAGGGGAGTAACATTAAGGGCTGCTGATCCTGCAGGGGTATCCATGTCTGCCTCAAGTGTTTCTTGAGATGCCAGGTCTGCTAACTGAAACAATGGAATTGAGAGGGACCGAAACTAACAGGGTTGGTGTACAGTCAAATATAACAGTTCTGAGCTTTCTGAGAAGGCCTTTATGCAGTGGGACAAACCTCCTTCGACAGTTTGGGAGTAATGCAGGGAGTCCACGATTGCGCGAACAGGGCAGGGTTTTAACAGTAATTGAAGTTTAAAGGAGGTTTCTGCCACAACTATTCAACCTCAAACGGTTCAACAAAGGTGGGATACAGTTGGGTTCTTGGTTGAATTTCAGTCTTATGCCTGTTTATAGTGGATTTTACCAGAAATCATGAAAAAACCAGCTTGAGAGAAGATGAGGTGTCAATACCTGTTTAAACAGTGGCTTGGGATGAAGCCAGCACAGCTGGGTTAGTGCTCTGAACTCTTGCAAATGGTCGTAGTGCTGCGGTAGAATGGTCGTCGTGGAATCAGCAGACATGCGGAGGGTGCTTTTCCCAGAAAAATGACAAAATTGCGAAAAAAACCGTGAAAATATGGCTTTTTATTTTATTGGCGGCGGCTTTTTTGGATGACGTCAGCATGACGTCAGCATGAGGGACGGTTGAATGACGTCAGCGAGAACGTATGGTGACGTGGCGGCCTAAAGACCAAGTCGCACCGGGGACGTGAGGTGGCGGCCAGGTGGGCGAATGAGGGACGAGGTGGGCGGACGTGGTGATGACGTGCATGACAGCAGGACGGGGACGTGGGTAGGACAGGTGTCGCCATATCGGGACCCCTTCTGCACGGCAAGGAAGCTGTCAGAGGGGGCTCCGATGGAGTTTGGATGCGACATCTGTCCCCGCATGACATAAGCGTCTGACATATATCGGAAGGTATCTGTCAGACGTCGGGAGTCCTCCGATATGGATGTGAGCCGTTGATCTGCGGGCGCGCGATCTGACGATCATCGGGCGATGAAACTGCATGGGCTATAACTCCTATCCTTGATAACTGTCGGACGTCGGGTTTTCCCGAAATGTTGCAAGCCGTAGATCTGGGAAGGCCACCATCAGACGGTCATCGGGAGGACTAGTTGCATGGGCTATAGTAGCGAGTGGGCGGGTTTTAAAAAATCATATTTTTCGGCAAGCGCGACCGGCGGGACCCTCCAAGTGACAAATGATTTTCCAAAGGTTTTTTCATAGTTTTATTTGCAAAAATAATTCGGCTTGCCAACATTAGAAAACGGTGAAATTTGCGGATTTTATGCAAAATTGGTGTGCAAAATTTATGAAGGCAGAACTATAGGAAAAAGGGTTCCGATGAATTTATACAACAAAAAGGAAAAACTGGCTCCCGACCTTGGGATTAGGCAGGATAAGAATAATTTCATAATGTTTCCGCCCTTGGATGGTTTTTAGGGGATTAAAAGTTTTCCTTCAAGGGTCTTTTTGAGGCAAAAATGGAACTTTTGGCTAGGGAAATGGGTTGAGATGGAGAAAAAGGTGGAACATGGGTTCTTGACCTTAACCAGGTGTTAATTCAATTCCCAGGGAGTGAAGATTATGGCTATAGTGCCAAGGGGGAATATTTATACTATGTGGGATTTATACACCATGGTGTTATAATAGTAGGGATAATGGAGTATAGGGAGCTAAATAGTAGAGTTAGTTGTTAATATGGAAGGAACATATGAATGAGGGCTAGTACAAATAATTTATCTTGAAAATAACTTGGAGTCAAGAGTAGATCAAAATGAAAAGAATTTTACACAAGAAATGTGGCTTTTAAAGGCCATAAGCACCATCACAAAACTTTGAGTTTCTCTTATGTACATAGCCTATGAAGGGTTGTTAGTAATGAGTAATATACAAATGGAAAAGGAAGTCAGTCATGCTCCACTGTATTGTTTTGCTTGTGCATTGTTAGCAACTTTGGTGCTGAAAGAAGCAACACTTCTGCAACCCCATCTACCTACCCAACTAGTTCACCTAACATTTTTTATTCCTTCTTGGAGGGTGCACTTGGACTTGCAATCCCTTTGTATGCCTTTTCTTTTACATTGGCTTTTTTGATTTCATTTCCTATCTAATACTGCCCTTATTCCTTCCAAGGCCCCAGATTAAGCAGTTGGGAACCTTAGTTTCTCTAACTAGCTACTGATCTGCCAAGATTAAACAGTTTGGACAGATTTCTTTCTCTATTCTACCACATAAATTGAAAACCTGGCATGATCCAGATTAGACTATTGGGTCACCCATAAACTTTTGTGAATATGCAGGCCTATATACACCTTCTCTTTTCTTGTAAATATGGAACCTTTGTGGCAGCAAAGTGGAGCATATTTGGCACTTGAAATTTGTCAATCATGAAATATGAAACCTATTGGTATAGGTATCAAACATTTCCAATACTAAAATTTGTCTCCAAAATGCACATGAGAATATTGAGTTTTGCAGCTTGAATCTCAACTACAGCAGAAAGAATTACAGTAGTGGAGTCATCATTCTGAACCTGTTTCGGTTCAGAAGATTGAAACAGACTCCCATAAGCAGCAAGACAATAATGTTACAGTTCATTCAAATTTAGTACCCAATGAAGCAACAGTTGTACATGCAGATGCAAAAGTTCAGTTTGCACTTCCCAAACCCATAATCATACCTTGGGAAGAACTTCTCCACAACAAGCACAAAACTGGTCTTGGATATGACAAGGATGTGTCCTTTCATATTCCAGATTACTCAAAGCCCATCCAGTTTCAGAGTGTTGGATTCCTTCATGACAGTTCACCTTTAGCTGTCCTAGATTCTGCTCGTCTTCCACAACAACAACAACATATTGTGAAATGCCAACACTGTGACCAAGTTGGCCACATGAAATATCATTGTTTTGATCTTCATCCATGTAATCACTGTCATAAAACTAGTAATTCTTCAAATAGATGCTTCAGAAGCAAACATGTAAGAACAAAGATTCATCTTGGATGGATTGCTTCTTGGCAATGGGCTTCAATAGCCAAGAAGATAGTTAGCTCATACAATAGGATTTGTTCTCGAATATTGAAAAGTCTTGAAGTTGAGATCTCTTCATCTTCTCACCTTGTATCTGACAGGGGGGGAAATGATGGTCATCTACAAGCTTCAAAGCCACATCAAGTGAACCTGAGCCACAACCTTCCATACGAGATTCAGGGTTGTAGCCTGAGACAAATATGCCCTTAAGCATGCCTTCAATCAGTGATACCTCTTCAAAGAATTGGGGAAACTTCCTCTAGAAGAAGACTTTGGCTTCTTGCTATTTTTGGAAGAGTTCTAGGAATTTCATTAAGCATTCCAGAGTTGTTGGTCATCCTTAAACCATCACAGGTTGAGACCTCTCTTTCATGGTTGAAAGTTTCCCTCTTCAAAACATCAAGAGAACTTCCTCTAGCAGAAGACCTAAGCTTCATGCCAGACTTGGAAGAGTTCTGGGAACTTAACTAAGCGTTCCAGTGTTGGTGTTCATCCTTAAACCATCGCCCCTTATACCAACATTTCAGAGAGCACATTCAACCTAGTGTTTCCATGCATATTTTTTGCACATTTTGTGTTACAGCTCTTTTCTTAGACTCATACATACCCCTTCGAATTAAGGGGGGAATGTTGAACACCTAATCCTCTATGGGTTGGTGTAGAACGTGAACAACCATGAGAGTCCAAGAGACCTTGGGATGTGGAACACAATAGTCACACAAATGTACTATAAATGTATATCATTGTCAATAATAAACAAAATCTCAATCTTATCTTTAATATTCTATTGTTGCCATGTATGTGCTTAATAGTACTATCCTCCTCGGTCAGATCTGAGACATTTGATTTTTAGATATAATTCATTTTCAACTAATGCCTTGAAGACTTTAAATTTATCAAATGCTTCATATTTGTGTTTCAATAGACTGATCCAGCACATTCTAGAAAATTGATCAATGAATAAGATATAATATTGTTCTCCACGAGGGGACTTTTTCCTTGTTGGTCCACATAAATAAGTATGTATAAGTTCAAGAGGCTTACTTGTTGATCCTTCTTTGGCATTTAAATTTACTCTACTTTTCTTACCAAATTTACATGACTTACATATGGCACTTTCTGGTATGGTGATGTAGGGTAGATCATGAACAACTTTGAGCCTACTTGATTTTCTTATTTTGGGAGATCTTCCTTCAAGCAATCAAGCTTCTTTTGAAGGACTTGATCTGATTCCAATTGTTTTGAAAAATACTGAGAGGGGGGTTGAGTCAGTACTTTAAAAGCTCTCAATAATAATTGTCTTTCTGAAATTTATAAGCGACTTGACTAGACCCAACTAGCATATATACGTGACTATTGTAAAATAAACTAGTGTATGCTCATTAAAATTATAAAATAGATAATTATTTATGTGTTAAACTTTGAACCAAAATGTAAGAGATTTATCATTTATTTGATAAGTAGTAAACTAGTGTAGTAAGAAATATCACACATAATTAAACACACATGAACACCAGGATTTAATGTGGAAACCCAATGTGGGAGAAAACCACCGCTGTTGTCATCTAAACCTTCAAAACTTATTAATATCAAAAACTTCTTACATTCTTGTGCTATTGTAGACTCATACTAGTACATAGAAACCCACCTACTGAAGGCTACAACCTTCACTCATTCTCCATCTCCTACTGGAAGGGAGCTCCAACCCCCTGATCTGATCACTAGCTACTACTGGTAGGAAGTTTCAACTTCCTCACTGAAGGCTCCAATCCTTAGCAACATCCATGGACCACGTTTCATAAATTTTCACACTGGATCCAATATAAACACTTATGCTCAATCATCAGTGTAATACAATCATCAATATCTAACGGAATCAACCAATCACTGATACCCAAAGAACTGATACATCATTAAAACTTAACCAATTAATTAAACAATCAAATCACTATAACCAGTATACATAACATAACTCATAAGGCTGCATCAAAACAAAGAATCAATTTCAAGCATGATCATTCATTTGCCAAAATGTATACGCTACTTCGCTTTAGGAAACCCACGTGCATACTCGATTTTCTAGAGAGAAACCCACGTATAGATCTTAATATAATAAAAACTAAAAACTTGACTACAACATTTTTTATAGATGAGACTTTGTAGAAGTGAACCCGCGTGTATACACACTTTTCATGAGACCAACCAGTGTATAGATCTACAAATTTTGACCTAAAATTTTGCATCTCTTCAGAACTTCAAAGAGACCCAGATCATAATATTCATAGATAAAAACATGCATTAGTACTGAGACCTAGTTGTAGAATTCATGCAGGAACTTTGATAGATCTAGAATTCTAGTTAAATTAAACATAATTAATTTTATGATATTCAAGAGAGGAGAGAAAGAATTTTATCCATAAAATAAATGTATTAAATTAATGAACAATAGTAATACATGAGAAACCAAACCTCTAATCCCAAAGGGAGGTGGTTACATAGAAATTGTTGAATCTAGAAAACTAGGAAAAAACTAGTAAAAAACTAGAAAAGGCTAAGAAAAGCTAAAGGGAGGCCTAAAATAGCAATAATGACTCAAGACAACCTATGCCAACTATCATCCATGAGGAAAGTATGAGGAGGAGCACATTTCCCAAGGAATACAACTTTAAAACATGCTAAAATGGTCCAGGGAACCAAATCCCTTGATTTAAGGGGTAATCTTCATGTGGAGCGCCAATCCTCAAATAACACAAGTGGATGAGGTGTGGTTAGGTGTTCAGTATAAATGGTTTAGGAAAGTGGTTGGACCAATATTTCCATAATATTAAGCCTTTAAAGGCAAAAAAAAGGGAAATTTGGTCCACAAAGCTAGTTTACCAAAAACCAAGTGTGAAGATGATTTTTAGTGCATGTATTTAAGTCAAGGATAGTTGGGCTAAAACATAAATGTAGATGTTAAGATTATATTCCAACACCCCCCTTTCATCCTAACTCACTTATCTAAACTGAGTCTCGGCCAAGATGCCATGTTAGGTACTCAAGTACAATAAATAAAAGATCCTCATAAAATGAAGAAAGAGGGAAAACCACGTGGGAACACCCCCCCGCCCCCAAAAAAAAAGAGGAAAAAATGGCTAAGTCGCCAGAAGGGCCTCCTCAGCTGTCTCCACCACTTCAAGCATGGCTCTCAATTCTAAAAATATATTTTCAGTAAAATACTTGGTGAAGATATCTGCAACCTGATACTCACTGGGGCAGTACTGCAGTGATATGACTCAGTCACGGATCAACTCACGAATGTAATGCATGTGATCTCGATGTGCTTGGTCCTATGCCTCTGAACTAGATTAATAGATATCTGAATTTACCCTTGATTGTTAAAAAATATGATAGTCAGAAGTGGATACTGAATACAAACTCGGAGAGAATCCCCTGCAACCAAATAACCTGTGTAGCTGCATTCACTGCACCTCTATACTCTTCCTCGGCTGTAGATAAATAAATCATGGATTATTTCTTGCTATACCAGCAAAAAGGCCCTAAATAAAAGCTAAAAACATAACTAGAGGTGGACTTCTGGTCTTTACCATCGCCAAGCCAACCAGAATCTTTGTACCCAATCAGTGAAAGTGGGCAATCTGCAGCATAAAAGATACCAAAACTAGAAGTACCTTCCACATATCTAAGGATTCTCTTTGCAGCTTTCTAGTGAAGCCCATGGGGCTCCTGAATATATCTATAACACATGCCTACTACAAAAGATATATCAGATTGGGTGTGAGTAAGATACAACAAACTCCCAACAAACTGTCGATACAGTGTACTGTCCACCAAAGGTGTAGTACCTACATCCTCAAATCTGATCCCCGAAAGAAAGGGAGATGTTGCTGGCTTGCATTCTATCATCTGAAAGTGGACAAGTAGATCTGATGCATACTTAGACTATGCCATCCTGATCCCTGAAGTAGATTGAGAAACTTCAAGACTAAGAAAGTAGTGCAACAGTCCCAAATCTGTCATGGAAAATCAATTGTGCAATGCTGATTTTGCCAAATCAATAGTTGAGGTAAGGTTCCCTGTCATCAGTAAAACATATACATAAAGTACTATCAGAAAAAGGGAATCACCATGTTACAGCAAATAAATATTCGGATCAGATTTGCATCAAATGAATCCAATGGAAAGCAGGAAAGAATCCATCTTTGCATATCAGGCTCAGGGAGCCTGTTTTATGCCATACAAAGATTTATTTAATATGCAAACGAGGGAAGAGTTTTGAATGTATCCTTGTGGCTTCTCCATATATATCTCCTCCTTGAGATCTCCATGAAGAAATGCACTCTTCAAATCCATGTGATGAACTTCCCATCTGCGAGAAGCAATAATGGCTAAAACTACTCGAATGGAGTCCATTTTTGCAATAGGTGCAAATTTCTCTCTATAGTCTATGCCATGTACCTGTGAGTATCATTTTCCAACAATTCAATATTTCTACTTTTTGATCTCACCATCTGTAGCAATATTTTTTTGATAGATCCATCGGCATCGAACAAGATTTCTTCCTTTCGGAAGTGGAACCAAGTCCCATGTGTTGTTTTCCATGAGAGTAGAGTACTCTTCATCCATGGAAACCTCCCAAAGTAGGTTTCCGGTAGCCTTAGAGTGTTACTATGGATCTAAAACAAGTGTCATATAGAAACTTATGGGAAGAAATGGTTTGGTGGCAGCCTGGGCTTGAGAAGCCCCAAAAAACTGTGATCTAGTCCTTCTTGCATCCATAGGATCACTGACTAGTTCACCCGCATCTTGCAGGGTTTTCTCTGCCCAAGTTGGTAGCTGAGTTGGAGCAGACATGAAATACTCCTAATGCTATAAATTAGAAACAAGAGGATTCTTTGATGGCTACACCAAAGTGCTCAAATAATTTTCAGACTCCTCCTCATCAATGGCAACAAGCAGTTCCTCGGTTGGGCCTGTTGAAAAATCATGCAGTGATTCTTCTTCAAACTTGACACTTCAAGCTACAAGGAAATTTTTAGTGTGAGAGTCCAGAAATAGATATCCTTTAACACTATCAAGATATCCAAAAAAGATACATTCAACACTTTGAGGCTCCAAATCCTTCCTCTTATCTGTCAGAATGTGAGCCCATGCTTGTGAACCAAAAATGCGAAAGTGCGACACTTTCGGTTTCTTAATGGTCCAACATTCAAATGGAGTGGTTCCTTTGAGTGCTTTGTGAGGAATGTGGTTCTAAATATATGCTACACAATTAATAGCTTCAGCCCATAGCTTAGGTGCTAATTATTTTTACTGTAGCATACAATTGGCGATCTCTTTTAATGACCGGTTTTTCCTCATCGTGACACCATTTTGTTGTGGTGTATATGGCACTGTGTGTTGTAGCCATATAATTGCATCAATACAAAGTTGCTGCACATATTTGTTGACATAATCCCCCCCATTATCAGTATGGAGTATCTTAATCTTACACCCAGACTCATTCTCAGCAAGTGCTTTAAATTATATAAGGCATTCAAATACTTCTGATTTTAATTTCAGAAAAAATTCCCAAGTAAAGCAAGAGAAATCATCTATGAAGGTGAGTACATATCAAGCCTTACTGATTGAAGGTTGTGGGAATGAGCCTATGATGTCATTTTGAATCAGCCCAAGAGGTGAAGAAGCTCTTTGTGCCTTCTCTTTGTCAAACTTTTGCTCCGGATGCTTGCCAAGAATGCATCCTTGACATGCACCGCATGTGAATTTAATAGCGGGAAATCCTTCTACCATGTTTTCCTTGTTGAGTTGATGCAAGTAATTATAGTTTATATGGAAAAATATTTCATGCCATAACATGATGATATCATTATATTGTGACATAAATATAGTTCTAATATATTTAGGAACAAAGTGGAAGAAGAAATACAAACGAGAATCGTGATCTGCAATTCCGTGTGTAAGCTCTGAGCCCGTGGAACTGTCGGTAATCACTATAGAGTCTGGAGTGAACTCCACCTTCCTTCCGAGAAGATTTATGGACAGCGAGGGAACATGAAGCACATTTTTTAAGCATCCTCCTTCAAGGTCTACAATTCCTTCTCGCACACCTTTGCGGGTGTGGCATCTCCCAAGTAAACTGGGGATCTGGTGCTTTCTTCAATGGAGGAAAATTCATCTTTTGATGCAATCATATGGCTCGATGCACCTGAATCAAGGATCCAAGCTGATGGAGTGGATGTGACAGCCATTAAAGCATGACCATCTCATGCTCTCCCTCTCCCATCTCCTATTCTATTATCATCCTTCTTCTTTGCATTCTCGGGCATGGTGAGATTGTGCTGCTGCAATTGCTTAGCCATCTCATCGATTGTTTTCCTCATGCAATTTTCTTCGAGATGAAAACCTTTGGAACAGTAGACACAAGGTGTTATTTCTTTATTCTTATTACCCTTAGGCAAAGAAGAGCTCTCTAAATATTTTACAGGTCTCTCCTTCTTTGATTCATTAAATTTACCCTTCCCTTTTTTCTTGTCTTTTCCACTACTCTTTGGAGCATCAGTAGCCGCAAGTGCTTGGCTCTTTGAATGCTTGATGGCACCCATTTGGACTAAATTAGCTTGCTCTTGATTTAATGCTGCAATGAAGCCATTCAATGGAGGCATTTTCCATTTTTCCTGAGTCAATTTAGATGCTTGAAAAGATGATACAAATACGGAATATTCAGGGCCTAATTTCGAGAGAATCAAAAGGATGAGTTGACCTTCCTCTTTCGTGACTCCACATGCATCAAGTTCAATGAGGATGGATTTAATCTTGGTGAAGTATTTTTTCAAGTTTCTTAAATGATTTGGACTGAGGGATATGAGTTCATTCTCTAGTTGATGCACTCTCATTTCATCCTGCTTGCCGAATAGTCCTTCCAATGTGGTCCAGACCGCATCGGGAGTAGTGGCTCTGCTGACATGAAAGAGGAGTTCTCTAGAAATTGATAGGAATATCATCCCAATTTCTTCATCTAATTTATTGAAATGCTTTATCTTCTCTGCTACAGAGTCGGTTTAGTCTTCGTTTCCATTGTTACCCTGTAAAGCCCTTTGCTTCGAAGGAGCAGAGTAATCTCTGTCTTCCATTCAAATTAATTGAAAGGATTTAGAACGAGTTTTGTGGGCTGATAGAGATGATCCATTGTTTCTTTCTGCACCTCCTGATGATCCATACCTACAAATAAAATCGTGCACAATGCACTAGATTCGAACTAGCTCTGATACCATGTAGAATTCCTATAGAAACTCCGATAGAACTAGAATTCTAGTTAAATTAAACACAAGTAATTTTATGATATTCAAGAGAGGAGAGAAAGAATTTTCTCCATATAATCAATGCATTAAATTAATGAACAATAGTAATACATGAGCAACCAAACCTATAATCCCAAAGGGAGGTGGTTATATATAAATTGCCGAATCTAGAAAACTAGGAAAAAACTAGTAAAAAACTAGAAAAGGCTAAGAAAAGCTAAAGAGAGGCCTAAATAGCAACAATGACTCAAGGAAACCTATGATAACTATTATCCACGAGGAAAGAATGAGAAGGGGCACATTTCCCAAGTAAGGCAACTTTAAAACATGCTAAAATGGTCCGGGGAACCAAATCCCTTGACCACTTAGATGTCTAAATGGTTTAGGAAAGTGGTTGGACCAATATTTCCATAATATTAAGCCTTTAAAGGCAAAAAACAAGGGAGAGTTGGTCCACCGAGCTAGTTTACCAAAAGACAAGTGTGAAGATGATTTTTAGTGCATGTGGCTAAGTCAAGGATACTAAGGAAAAAAAATGTAGATGTTAGGATTATATTCCAAAGTCAATCCATGAGCGGATCATATAATGAATAGTCATTTAATGTCTCATGATCCTGATCCATCATTGTACTCATCGGTGCTTAATTATTTCATATCATTGTGATAATTACGGCCCTTACAATGAAAATATACATCAAATTGAAGTTTTCATCAAAACCCCTTTCACTTTCACACTTAGCACTTTGATCTTCACCTCTTTATATAGTTTATCCCTTATCCAATACCATGGGTTAAAACTACATTAGTGCTGGTGGTAATCTTTGATGAGATCAAAATCAGTTGTCGTGCTCATTACTATGGGCCAATACCATGGTAAGGACCCCTTGTATTTAGACTACCATGGTAAAAAGACCATACACTATTTTTCTTCACTAAAATCATGTGCATACGTGACTTGGCTTAACAAAACCCACGTATAGTTATTGAACTTACAACTTTATCATTTCTATGAATTGAATCTTCTGAACTGTCATGCATTCAGTCACATCTGTATTCATTTTGATATTCAACTATATTAATTTTTTCACCTATGAACTGACATGTGAATTCTATTACAAGTGAGTTTCCATCAAGGACAACACATGTATCACAATTCCAAGAGGTTGTAACACTCACTCCCTCTCTCCTACACGCAATTATGAAGTTGGTCATTTCTCACCTCCCAGACCCAAATGTGAAATCCCATATCAACATATATGGGTTTTCCATCCCATCACCCTTTAATTCACTAAAGTTGTTGAACTGATTTCGGGAGTGTATGCTCTTCCATATTCGAGGAGGAAGCAAAAAACTACTCCCATAGGAGTGGTAGTCTCATTTATGGAAGAAGCAATCTTCTCCACTCTTGAAGAGATGGCAGAAGTTGTGGAAAAAGAAGAAGAACCTCCAATATTTCAAAAGGGAGAAGAAGACAACCTCTTACTCTTGGACTCGAGTTTTGGTGCAGGAGGTGAAGGGGAAGGCATCAGAGGAGGTGGAGGTGAAGACAAACCAATAGATTTAGAGGACGAACCATCAGATAATGAAGAAGAGGAGGAGGACAAAGAAGAGGGAAACATGGCAGACAAAGATCTGGAATTGATGACTCAGGGCCCATTGGCACTCCCGAGTGTCTGGCACAATATGCCAGGACACGCGGAGAATATTTTAATGAAATATGACCCTGACAAGACAGTGAAGCAAGAATACCACTTAGATGCATTCTACCTACATCTACAGACACTCGAGGTACATTATGATGATGTTGCATGCATATTATTTCCATGTACCTTGGATGGAAGATCAGTTGTATGGTACCACAACCTTCCACCAAATTCCATCCAGAACTGGTGGGTGTTCAAGAGAAGTTTCCTTCAAAAGTTTGTTGAAGACAAGATCCCGCCATGTTGTTGAAGGAGTTTGGTAGTCTTAAGATGGGGCAGAATGAGAAATTAAAATATTTTAATTAGAGGTTTAATTGCATTTTGAACAAGTTCTTAGCAGAAATGAAACCTCATGACTTTTATCACTATCAACTACTACATGTCTGCATTGGTTACCAGTATTGCATAGTTCATCAAGCGAGTTGCGAAGCCAACACTGACCAAAAATTGTGAAAAGGAATTTGTTGTGGAGAAAGTCCTGC
>APFE031758042.1:6883-26153 GCA_000404065.3 Pinus taeda
AAATGGAGAATTATAACCATAGACAAGTAGGAATTAACTATTTCCAACTCCCCCCCTTAATGACTACTTGTCATTATAGTCAAAACCACCACCATCAAGTGAATTGCATGTACAAAACCTCTGAAAACACAATCTGCCGCCCTCGGACAGATCCACAATCTGCAAATTTGGCGTTTCCAATACAACCGAAGAATTGATCCGATCTGCCTCTCCTGCAGATCCACTTGAAGGTGAGTTGACGCGATCCTGAATGATAAACCCGCGCCATTGGCACGATTAATGGCCTAACAGACGCGCCAGTTGGCCTTCCTGGCGATGCTGTCAGCGCGAAAAACGCCAATCCCCTTCTACTCAGAAAAACGATATCTGAGTCCGAGCCAGGTGTTACTGCAGTCCACCTGCTCCTATGAGCACAAAGCTCCTGTGTACACATTGCCACCACTGGGCAATCCGATTTACCACCACCGGGCAAATCCGCCGACTTCATCTGCTTCCACCGAGAAGATCACAGAGCTCTGTTTCGCCACCACCGGGCAGATCCGATCTGCTACCACCGAGCTGATCAAGAATCTCAATTTGCCACCATCGGGTAACTCGTGTAGCCACTAATGCTCTATAGATGGTTTCTGGTTCACCACCAACCATCACATTACAGTGACAAACGATGGTTTCAGGCTAACCACAAACCATTACAAAGTGGTTTTGAGATCACCACGAACTTTCAAATGCCTTAGCAAGGCTTACATTTCAACATTGGAGTTTTCTCGTACATACAATAACTATTACAACATACTAGGGAGTCTATTCTACAAACCACACTAAAACAAACAATCTACTTTGTTGTCCACCATCAACATTGTTGCTGCTCCTTTACCTCCTCTGTGAGAGGTCCACTAATAAAGAAACCAGAACATAGGCACTCACAGCCCCACGAAGAGAACACAATTTTCCCTTCAAGAAGGGTTTTCAAGCATACTGCCTTATGCTTGCTAACAACCTGCAACATTATCTCGATCATCCTCCAATCTCTGATGTAGCTCCAATTGATATCGTTTTCACTGTCATGTGTTCACCATTCCCTGCAAATTTGCTTAGTATTGGAATGACCAGTTCCAACACACTCAGCATTGTGACAATAGTTGGTCATACTAATGTCACTTCAATTACAACAAATTTATTATCATGACAGTTAATCAATATATTGCAACAATCAATCCATCAGTAATGAAGTGAACATTAAGAGATTTCTGCACATCGTACTGAAAGAAAAAATACCGCTGCAAAGTATTCCCAGTTATATTGGGCAACCCTACACACCCCATGCCTTCCTCCACCATCTACTTAGGAGTGGACGGATTTATAAGCAGTCCCAAAGCTCCCCTGCCCCAACATCTCGGCAGACGCCCTCGGCAGATCCTCCAACTCCATCTTTGGCGTCTGGGCGCCACCGGAGAAATCCATTTCTCAGAACTGTTTCCACTGTTTTTCAACAGGGTCTCCTGCACCAAATTTAATTAAATCGAAACCCCATTCCACAAATTTTAGCAAAGTTTCAAATTTCTTCCACGCAGGGTCGAAGTCCAGCAAATTCTCAACTGTGCAGACAAAGTTGCCAACCGGGCCAGCCAAAACTCGGATCTCAACAGCAAAAAGAAGGATGTTCAGCACTTTGAACATCGGCATATGAATCTGCTGAAAGTTTGCATAGCGCATCAAAGCCACAGATGCTATGCCACAAAGAAGAACATAGACTGCTATGACCGAGCTCTTGCCTGAGTTTGAAAGAACAATAGCAAGGGCCAGAAGCATCCAGGCAACCACATCGTTTACAGTCACCTCATTCACTGCTAGTGTCTGTGAGAAAAATGCTGCTCCAATTGTCGACTCCTGATAATCCAAAGATTGGCCTTTGACAAATCGCAAAACAAGGCTCGATTTTCCAGTACCCATATCACCAAGAAGCACCAGCTTAGCCTGCATGTTATTGGTGCCAGTGGTTGCCATTCAGTCCGGGGATTCGATGCTGGCACTCAAATTCTTCGAATTTTTCTCTGCAGATGGCCGGTCTCAAAAAACTGAAATTCTTCAATTTTTTTCTCTGCAGATTGCCGGGCTCCGCAGTTTTTTGGATCAACAGAGGAGTGAGATCGAAGATCCGTAGCTGACAATTTAATGATCGCGAGTGTCCAATCGCAGTCCAATGACGAAGGGATTCATAGCGTTCGGCTTCGGTCATCACCGTCTTACCCTTGTACCTGTGTGTGACCGCATTGCTACAGCATCCCACCAGCAAATGCACATTCGGGAACGATTTCTTGGCCTGTTCCAGAGATCGGGCGTGGCCGAAGTGGAAGAGATCGTATATTCCGTCTGCGTAAACGCAAACAGGGTTCTCAGTATCTGACGGATCTGGGCAAGGGTGGGGATCGAACACGCGGGCGCGAGGTGCCCATTCATCGCAATCGAATACTTCTTCTTCCTCCTCTTCTTCTGATTCGTTCTGATCAAGTGATTCGATAAATACTTCTGCTTCTTCCTCTTAATCTGTTTCAGATTCGTGGTGGGAAAGGGATTCGTCCATCTGACTTGCAAGATCACATCCTGAAATCCGACCACAGCCAGGGAGATCATCACGTGCATCGGAAAACGAGCAAAAGCCCAAGCTGGGTTACTCCAAGCCCGGGAGGCGGGAATCAATAGCTTTCAAAGTCATACAGAATATTGAAAAGAATTATCTCTCTTTGTATAATGAATTCATTTTGACAAAGCCTAATCCCAGGTATACAACCATATCTTGCCAAAATAACCGTCCTGGTTCCGATCCAGGCAGGGGACTCTAACTTTGGCCGCAGTTCTGCTTGATGTATAGAATTTGATCAGCGTCAAACCTTCTTTTAAAAAGTACCATCAACGAGTTGATGCCACACCAACTTAACTTTTCAAAGGCTTCAGCAATCCCCAAATCACGCGCTTCTTGCCGGACAGATTCGTTCCTCTGATACTCAGTTCAAGCGATATTGCTTTCTTCCACGGATGCTTCACGCAGTGCTGGCCATGATTGTTCGGCGTCAATCAAGACCAGACCTTCTCGGCCTCAATCAGGCAATTCAGATCCGACACACTGTCGGATTGATACTCACCTCCAGGCATCCAACGCGGCCTCCTCCACGCAGCGGCAATTTCACGCAGAGATCTTGGCGATCTTGCAGAGATCCAAAAGGTTCTCAACTGTTTGTCCAAGCACGCATGCTTTTCAAACAGCACGCAATCTAATTTTTCTTTTCTCAGCTCAAGATCTGAGCGCCTTCGCTGCCACAGCCTTACGGATTTCTCTCATATTTAAATAGAGATGGACAAACAAATATATACTACACTCTTTATTTCCTCTCATCCCAGGAGGGCCAAGCCCAGGAGGGGCCAGGCCCTCAAAGGCTCTGATACCAAGATAAAAGTAGCACACTCAATATAATTTCTATTGATTAATGAATGAGGAAATTACAAGATATTTATACAATCAATAGTCTCAAGATAGGAATGCTATCTTAGACGTACAGTAGTGTGGTTGAGAGATTCTCTCAACCACACACTAATCTAGGAGAAACTAAATTCCTATAATGTAGGAACAAACTCCTCAAATGGAGAAATTACAACCATAGACAAGTAGGAATTAATTATTTACAACTCCCCCCCTTAATGACTACTTGTCATGATAGTAAAATCCACCATCATCACACAAATTGCATGTACAAAACCTCCAAAAACACAATTTGCCGCCCTCGGACAGATCCATAATCTGCAAATTTGGCATTTCCAGTACAGCTAAATTGATCCGATCTGCCTCTCCTGCAGATCCACTTGAAGGTGAATTGGCGCGATCCTGAATGATAAACCCTCGCCATTGGCGCGATTAATGGCCTAACAGATGCGCCAGTTGGCCAACCTGGCATTGTTGTTAGCGCGAAAAACGCCAATCCCCTTCTACTCAGAGAAAATCATCTGAGTCCGAGCCAGGTGTTACTGCAGCCCACCTGCTCCTACGAGCATAAAGCTCCTGTGTACACTCGCCACCACCGGGAAGATCCGATCTGCTACCACCGAGCTTATCAAGGATCTCAATTCGCCACCACCGGGCAGATCCAATCTGCTACCACCGAGCTGATCAAGGATCTCAATTTGCCACCACCGGGCAGATCTGATCTGCTACCACCGAGCTGATCAAGGATCCCAATTTGCCACCACCGGGCAGATCCGATCTGCTACCACCGAGCTGATCAAGGATCTCAATTTGCCACCATCGGGCAACTCGTGTAGCCACTAAGGCTCTATAGATGGTTTCTGGTTCACCACCAACCGTCACATTACCGTGACAAAAGATGGTTTCAGGCTGACCAGAAACCATTACAAAGTGGTTTTGAGATCACCACGAACTTTCAAATGCCTTAGCAAGGCTTACATTTCAATATTTTGAGTTTTTGGTACATACAATGACTATTACAATATACTAGGAAGTCTATTCCACAAACCATACTAAGTCAAACACATATCTACTTTGTTGTCCACCATAATTGTTGTTGTTGTTGCTTTACCTCATCTATGAGAGGTCCACTGATAAAGAAAACAGAACATAGGCACTCACAGCCCCACGAAGAGAACACAATTTTCCCTTCAAGAACAATTTTCAAGCATACTGCCTCATGCTTGCTAACAATCTGCAACAAGATCTCGATCATCCTCCAATTTCTGATGTAGCTCCAATTGATGTCGTTTTCACTATCATGTGTTCACAATTCCTTGCAAATTTGCTTAGTGTTGGAATGACCAGTTCCAACACACATTCAAAATTGTGACAATAGTTGGTCAGGCTAATGTCACTTAAGTTACAACTAGTTTTATTGTCATGACAGTTGATCAATATATTGCATCATCAGATAATTAAACACCATGTAATAATTACTCTCCACAACATGCCTGTTTACCTTCGCACACAATTTCATCCCCTGCATTGCCTCTGATATATTCTTCTTCACCCCCTCAGCTTCTATGTACTCTTCAAGTTTGGCTAACAAAGGATTTCCCACCTCCAGCAACCCCGAATTGACAGCAGACAGAGAATTCTTTAGCATGTCTGCATCTACCTCGAAAACTCTTCTGATCAGGGGACCCAAATCCTCGCCATTTCCGATGGCCGAAGCCACTGCTAGATTTTCCTCGTCCCCATTCTCCACAGGGGCTACCCTTCTCCTTGCCTTCATCGCACCCATGAATTCAATACAGAGGAAGAAAACAAATGAATTTACAGAGTGAAACTGGGGAAGAATCCGACTGAATTTACAGATTAAAATTGGGGAAGAAACAGACGGAATTTACAGATTGAAATTGGGGAAGAATCCGACTGAATTTGGGAACAGCGGAACGGACAGTAGGTTGGATTATTCGGTGGCGGATGCGGCGAGGACCCTGGCGGTGGGTAGAATGGGTAAGTAGTCATAGGCTCCGCCCTGGCCGCACCATATGAACCTGCTGGATAGGCGATCACGGGCTCCGTCTTGGCCGCACCATATGACCCTGCGACTGCCAGCGGCTGCATTTGCTGCTTGAACTCAGGCTTTGCAGCCAATTTCACAGAGAGGTTGAGAATCCCCTTGGGTTTTCCCGAGGATTTTAGGATATGGTAGCTGAGGAACCGCGCCGAAGTGGCGCCGGGGTTGAGAAATTCGTTCAAGGGAATGCTAATGAGGCCGATCTCTTTGTCGCGGAAGGTAGCATCGGCATAGAGTGTGATCTCGAGAAGCAGGCGGCCCTGCTGTACGACGGCCTCGTCGTACCAAGATAAAAACAGCTATACAGCTATTCCAGCATGTCGCCCCCTGCCTTGCTGACTTCAACGACGAACAGAGAGGGCGTAACCTCGAATATCTCGGCAGCAATTTGCTAGGTGTCCCTTGCGGCCCTGCTCGGACCCCTCCACCTTGACCTTGGAGTCTCCTTTCTTCTTTACGCTGAACCGAAACAGCTTCGCAAACTCCTCCAGCTTTGACACTATGCTCGACGCCGATTGATTCGACGTGAATCTCGACTCCTGCTTCACAACCTTATCCTTGAAGAGCCCAGAAAGATTAAATCCACGCGAGAAAGAAATGATATCGAGGGCATTGAACAGGGTCACCACAGTTCTTTGTCAAAGTCTCCAACAACGTCAGAGAAAGAAGCTGAACTTTAGAATTATTATTCGCAAGACGCTTCTCGACTGCTTTGACTACATCCTTTGCTTGTCCTGGATCGTTATTAACGATATCACAGATCTCAATGTTCATCGCCCAGTCTGGGCCAATCAACATATCGCTCGTGGCCCTCTCCACAAGAGAGCTTGCCATATTTCTTCTACTATTTGCAAAGATAACAGACGGGATCAATCATGCCTTAAACAAACACACTCCAGTTGAATTGAAGAAACCTGTTTGAAGCCCAAATAATTGAAAAGACCTCTTCGGATCAAAACCCTGGGGTTTGCGAAGAATCTTTCCTTGGTCGGGAAAAAAATGGCCAATTTTAACGCGGAATCTCGATATTAAAAGCGTGCAAACTATGAAACAACCTTCGTGAAGATAAATTTGGATCTTGCTGAGTCGAAATCCATCGGCATGAAGGCCAAACCCTGAGAAATATCCTCCCTAGACGGCCCAATTATTCGTTAATTCTCGTCACAAAATCGGCATTGCGCGTTTGGACTCTTCTGCTTGCCATCGGAGAACCCATCTGACCCTGGGTCGATTTCAGATTCGCCTCCAACCCTGAAAGATAAAATTGCACGGAACAACGCATCGCAGCGTTTAAAAGAACCTTGGTTTTAATGGCGGCAAAGCCGAGAAATTCAATTCATTTAAATCAAACCGGGTCACAGAAGAAGGTCCTTGCTCCCTTCCATTTGTCTCTCGCAATGCATCCGGAACCTTTATTCTCTTAATAGAATCCTCAGATCTGTTTGCATCTGCAGATCTCGCTGATCCATCCGCTGTTTGCATCATTTGGCTGCCAGTCAGCTCCACTTGATCCCCAGAATATATTTTCGCCATATGGACTGTTCGAGTGTTGCAAAGTGCAGTCACCTTTTCTCTGGTTGGCATATGCCTCTGCGTATCTGGCGACTATCTCATCCCACACAAGGGGAGGAACCCCAACCTCGGCTCTCGCTTTGTTTTGGGCTCCAATGAATTGTGACACCAATGCTCGATCAGCAGCACCAACAAGAACCGCACTAGAAACCAGACACAATAACAAATTAAAGGATAGGAGAGCTTGAAAGTGGAGAAACAACTTCATCTTCATGGTCTCACGATCTCGCCTGAAATTATGATCGTCGTTGGTATCGCCATGATCGATCCTCAAGCTGGAATCCCGGTCCCTCCCAGCCGAAGAACAATTGGCCTGCACACAGGGCCACACCATTCACAGCTACCGACACGGGCTTGCCAGTCGTTGGATTGTAATAATAAATTCTCCCCAGCATCACAAGGGCCTTGATATACAGGACTGCCAGTCAACATGGATGCAGCTCAGCAATGCAATTGTGATGGACAAACTAAAAAAAAATAAACTTCAAACAAACTCTTTATCTGCTATTTCCCTCAGCCCAGGAGGGCCAAGCCCAGGAGGGGTCAAGCCCTAAGAGGCTCTGATACCAAGATAAAAGTAGCACACTCAATATATTTTCTATTAATTAATGAATGAGGAAATTACAAGATATTTATACAATCATAGTCTCAAGATAGGAATGCTATCTTAGACATACAGTAGTGTGGTTGAGAGATTCTCTCAACCACACACTAATCTAGGAGAAACTAAATTCCTATAATGTAGGAACAAACTCCTCAAATAGAGAAATTACAACCATATACAAGTAGGAATTAATTATTTCCAACTATGTACTCGTAGCATGGGTTATATTATATAGATTATATTATATAGATTTGTTAATGGGCTTGTTAGATTTTAAAGTTTTTTCTCAATAGACAATTGTTATTGGTCAATCAAAAGTTATATATGCGTAAGTGTTGATCATAGTGCAAAGAGCTGTGTGAGTGGATTGTTTTCTTATTATGTAATCACTGGTTTAATTTCTGTGTATTATGTAATCAATTCAATTTTACACCTAACTTGAACTTTAATGTGCTAGGCGTTATAATGGATTCCCACTGTGATGCCTATTGGAAGAATTACACATAGGAGCTTAATTCTGACTGCCTTCGGCATATTTATCATGCATTATGGCTTTTTGATTATATATAAATATATATGTTATAGGTTTTTTTTAGGAATGATGTATTTAATTATGTTACAAGTTGTTATGAAAAGTTTGTATATTAGTAACATTATTTTAATGTTGTATATTGCAGAAAATCTATCAATATCAAAAGTGCCACTTTTCTCGAAGACATTATTTATTTTTAGTTTTTGTTCTATGTAATTAGAAAAATGTGTATTTTTTTTGTTTAGATGGGCCCATCAAAAAATGTACATGAACACAAACTATCTTTAATAAAAGGAGCAGACATTTTTTTGTGGAGGGGGATTCCACCCCTCCAAAAGGCTCTTAGGAGGGTTAAATGGTAACCCTCGTTTGAGTTGTGTTCCTTGTGCTCATGTTTTTCATGATCTTTAGTTTATAGCAACTCCAATATGCACAAACACACATACTTCCTTTTATTATAATAATAATGTATAAACATGTTTTAAACATCTTACCAACATACACACAGATGACAAAATCACCTTTAGACACCTAAATCATTTAACATTTTTTCAATGTTCTAAACATCTTCCCCACATACACACACAAATGGAAATATCAGCTTTATTCACATGAATCATTTAACATTTTTTCAATGTTTTAAGCAACTTCCCCACATACACAAACAAATGGCAAAATCACCTTTATTCACATAAATCATTTAACATTTTTTCAATGTTTTAAACATCTTCCCCACATACACACAAAATGAAAAATCACTCTCATTCACATAAATTATATAACAATTATCACCTAAATTTATTTATATTTCTTAATTTCTATTTTTCTTTTTGAGTTTTGATTTTGTTTTTTTTAAGATTTTGATTTTTTTTTATTTTAAATATATATATTTTTATTATAAGTATGTTATTAGGATATTAATATATGTTTTTTTACCTTCTTTTCATATATATAAATAGATGTAATTTAATATTTTTATTGATATTTTTATAAATTTATATTAAATATTCATATATATTATTTTGAGTGTTTGTGTTTGTAAATATTTAAAAAAAAATTATTATGTATTTGTATAAATTTACTATACCTAAATGTTTGTATATTGGTTTTATTATTTATATACAATAAATATATTCTTGAATGCTTATTTTTATATATATGAATGTATTTGGATTACAATGTATGTTTTAGATTCTTTATTTTGTATGTATATGAATGTATTATTCTTAGAATTTAGATAGTGTTTTTATTAGTTGAATTTCGATAGTTAGAATTTATTTGTTAAGGTTTTTGTTTTGGTATGTATCAATGAATAGGGTATCTCCTTCTATGTGGTGTGTGTGAATGTATTATTGAGATAGAGTGTTTTCATTACTTGTATTTACTTCTTTGGAGTGTGTATTCTTCTATGTTTATGAATGTCTCATTTTGCATGTTTTTTAGTATTCTTTCATTTTTTATTTGTATGTATATGAGTGTATTGTTTGACTATGCCTGAGTGTTAGAGTGGTGATTTCATTGTTTGTGTGTATGTAAATGTATTTTTTTGAATATTTGCTTGTATTATCTTGAGTGCCTTTCAATATTCCTTCATTATTTGCTTATGTGTGTACTTTTTGAGTATTCTAGTGTATGGAAATTATTTACTTCTACATGTATGATTGTATTCTTTGCTATAATTGTGTGTATATTATTTACATCTATTTTTGTATATATATGAACCTATTCTTTGTTGTATTTCTGTGTGCATTGCTTACTTGTATTCTTTGTATGTGTATGAATATGTCATTTATCTGTGTATGAATCTATTCTTTGCTACATTTGTATGTGTCTTGCTTATTTGTATTCCTTGTATGTGTATGAATCTATTCTTTGAGTGTATGAATCTATTCTTTACTATACTTGTATGGTCTTTCATAATTGTATTATTTGTATGTGTATGAATATATTATTTATGTGTACATGAATCTATTCTTTGTTATATTTGTGTGTGCCTTGTATTCTTTATGTGTACATGAATCTATTCTTTTCTACATTTGTGTGTGCCTTAGATTACTTGTATTCTTTATTTGTGTATGAATATGTCATTTATGTGTGTATGAATCTATTATTTGCTACATTTGTATGTGCTTTGCTTAATTGTATTCCTTGTATGTGTATGAATCTATTCTGTGTTATACTTGTATGTGCCTTGTTTACTTGTATTCTTTATGTGTACATGAATCTATTCTTTGCTACATTTGTGTGTGCCTTGGATATTGTATTCTTTGTATGTGTATGAATATGTCCTTTATGTGTGTATGAATCTATTCTTTGCAACATTTGTATGTGTCTTGCTTAATTGTATTCTTTGTATGTGTGACCTATTCTTTGTTATACTTGTATGTGTCTTGCACAATTGTATTCTTTGTATGTGTATGAATATATTATTTATGTGTACATGAATCTATTCTTTGCTATATTTGTGTGTGCCTTAGATTACTTGTATTCTTTGTATGTGTATGAACATGTCTTTTATGTGCACATGAATCTATTCTTTGCTACATTTGTATGTGTCTTGCTTAATTGTATTCTTTGTATGTGTATGAATCTATTGTTTTCTATACTTGTATGTGTCTTGCATAATTGTTGTGTTGCTTAATACTATTTGTATGAGTATGAATGTATTCTCTATGTTGGTATAAATATTTCCTTGTTATATTTGTATATATATCATTTACTTGTAGATATATGAGTGTAGTTTGTTTGAGTGTAGTTTGTGTGAATATATATATATATATGAATGATTATAAATATAGTATCATTACTTCTATATATAAATATATTATTTAGAATATTAACTTGTAAGTTTAAATATTTGTGAAAATATTATTATTATTATTATTATTTTGGATTTTTATTTTAATTTATTTTAATCAATTTTTTATTATTTTACTTTTCATTTCTTATTTTTTTCCCAAGATTGATAATATTAATCTATCATTTTAAAATGAAAAATAATATACATATTATAATAACATTAAAAAATAAATAATATTAGCCTTCCAAGTACATGAAATATTATGCAAACCATGAGACTCAAGGTTCAAATCCCTTATAAAAGAAGAAACAATTACATGACATTTATAACATCATCATGATACATATCAATTGATTATTTAATATTAAAATCAATACAATAAATAAATTCAATTAATTTTATTTAAGAATTCATTAATTTTAATAATTTATAATTTTCTTTTTCATAATACTAAAATTTAATAATTTGTGGAAAAAATATTAATTCTAAAATTTTGCTAATGATAATTATTGTTTTAAAAATAATAAAGAAAATAAATATTTCTCCATTTTCATAACATATTAATTAACTTACAAAATAAATGTAATTGCCAACATCATAATATCTTTATTCAATCTTCATCACATGCATAAGCTAATGTTAATTCTAAAATTCATAATAAGCATAATAAATGTGATGCATGTGAACATGTCACTTTGTGAGTCAATATGTGTAATGTCTTTGGGTATGTGTATGTTTGTGTGCACCCTTTGTTTGTTGTGTGCATGTATGCATGTGAGTGATTGTGCCTCATTGGCAATGGATTGTGTGGGTGCGCATCAGTGGTTAGTCCCATGCCAATGATGGACCGTTTTTGGGTCATATAAGCTCTCACCTTCACGTGGTTGACATTGTTAGTAGAGATTTTACATCTCCAAACCAAGAAGAGATTTCTATTTAGTGTTTTTTAATTAATTTAAAACATAACATTAACTTCAAAACAATAAAATAGTTTTATTTTTTTATTAGTTAAAAAACATTTAAATATATAAGCTTATTATAAAATAAACTGAAATATTCATTCATATATATATATATCTACTTAATTATTAAATATTATTTTAAAATCTATATATATATATATATAATATATATATATATATATATAATAATATATATATATGTTTATAAACTATATTAATAATAAAATAAACTAATATAATTTGAACCAAATATATAATTGTTGATTATATCATGTCTTATTATTAAATGTAATTAAAAATACAAATATTAATAATATGTTCTTATATTTATCATTCACATTTAATTATTAAATTATAATAATAAAATAAAATGGATTATTTTATTTATTAAATCATAATAATAAAATAAAATAAATTATAACATTTGTTGTTGTAATAAATATATATCTGTTTGAGAGTTCTCTAACTTAGTATGGTTAAAATATGTTATAATAAAAGATTAATGTATGTAAACATTTTATAGTCAAAATAAAAAAAAAATGAAAATAAAAATAGAAAAATAAAAGTAGATATTGTTATACATAAAAAGATAATATGTAATGTAAACATTTTATAGTCAAAATAAAATAAAGAATGAAAATAAAAATAAACCTATAATTAAAACAAAAGTTACGAATGGTCTTGAAAAGCCATGGTCATGAGGAACATAGCATATTTAAAGGGTGAAATTAGACTAGGCTAGATCCGTTTTAATTCATGAACTCTGAAGAGTGAAGAGAAATCGAATCTCCTTTCACTCCAAAAGAAGTTTTCATCTCAAAAAATTAAATCCTTCTTAGTACTTGAATGTACTCCAAAAAAAAAATCATCTCAAAAAATTAAATCCTTCTTAATACTTGAATGTGGTTGATTATATTAATTTAATATTTTTTTCATTTTATCAAACATTTTACAATTATAAAATAAATTAAGATAAAAACAAATTAATAATATATTATTATATTATAAAACATAATGCTAATAACAAACATTAAAAAAAACATATAATATTAAATATTAATTAAAATTTCAAATAAAATTAGATCGATATTTAAAAATTATAATCATTAAAATATTAAAAATTTAAAAAACTATTAAAAAAATTCAAATAATAATAATCCTATATTATTTTATTTAAATATTAAAAACCATTAAATTATAATAATCTTACTTTTTCAGCTTCATAAATATTATTTTCAGTTTTCATTTTAACTAAAACCACTATTTTAAATTTTGAATAAATTATAAAGTTTTCATGGACGGTTGGCTAAATTGATCCATACTTAAAATAATTATCATCATTTTTTGAGTGGAGAGAAATCAAATCTCTTTTCACTCCAAAAAAAAAGTTTTCATCTCAAAAAATTAAATCCTTCTTAATACTTGAATGTGGTGATTATATTAATTTAATATTTTTTCATTTTAATCAAACATTTTACAATTATAAAATAAATTAAGAAAAAACAAAATAATAATATAGTTATTATAATTTTAAAAACACTTTAATTATTAAAAACATAATAATAGTAACATATAATAAAAAACTATAATATTAAATATTAATTTAAAATTCAAAATAAAATTAAATCAATATTTAAGATTATATCATTAAATATTAAAAGAAAACATTTTAAAAACTATTTAAATAAAATTTCAAATAATAATAATCCTATATTACTTTATTTAAATATTAACAACCATTAAATTATAATAATCTTATTTTTTGGCTTCATAAATATTATTTTCAATTTTCATTTTAACTAAAACCATTATTCTAAATTTTGAATAAATTATAAAGATTTCATGGACAGTTGGCTAAACTGATCCATACTTAAAATAATTATATTTTTTTATGCAGAAGATTTTTTTAATCCATATTTAAAATAATTATCATTCTTTTTATGCGGAAGAATTTACCCAAAAGCTGACACGTTAATTTAATACTCATTTGACTTAATTTAATATCACACGTATTATTATAATTCATCTAACTTAGAGATGAATCAAAGTTTGGAAATTTTTAAAAATTAAAATCACATTATTTAAAAATTTAGAGTTTTTGTATTAAAAAGATTATCATATATAATTCTATATATAATGGTTTTGAGAATGTTTTTATTTTTATAATAAATTTAATAAAAATATTAAAACAATATTCTATGGAGAAAGTTTTTATTTTAATATTTAAAAATATTAATGTTCACTTATTTTATATTAAAATTTATTATTTTTTTAATTATCTTAAAAGTATTTATGAATAGAATGTAACTATAAGGGTGTCAATAAAATTGAGTTCACGATTTCTCAACAATAACGATGCTTTAAATACAAAGATTCAACCAATTGAGCTAACCCTCAAAGATATATATAAGTACAATGTTGTATCTTTCATATGAGGAACATACTTATTTCGTTGATGTTGTAAACACCCATCATGTCACTTGTTAGAATTGAACCTAGGTGGAGAGGATTCCATTCCTACTCCCAACCACCTAGGATACAAATAATTAATAATATGTTAATGAAATATATCATATATATTCATAGTAATTTCATTATTTTTTTCTTTGATAGGACAATTCACAAGGATCTACGGTGTAATGAATATAAACCCCCATGCACTGAAGTTCTTTACCACACATACAAGGCCCTTGAGGATGGATCATAAGGTGATGACAAATTGGGAGAATCTCGTGGATTCGAAAGTGAGGTGTTTGACCACTTGTTGGATCAAGAAGGTCCTGGATATGGCATTTAATTCACCCTAAGCGAGAGAACGCTGGGTAGTTACTCACCCGTGAGCATTCATTCAATGGCGATGGAAATGGAAGCTATTAATCAATTGGGTGATGTTTTTGAAATGATTGAAGGAATGTTAAAGGGAGGTTTGGGTTGGTTTCATATTTTAGCTAGCACATATGTCATTTTGTCTACCAATCTTGGTAAGTAAGAGGGAAACAACTTTGTGTGTTCTGTAATCATCACATTGGATGGAGGAGCTCCACCTACTATATTAGATTATGGGTGGTAGAGTGTAGCAAATGGAGACAACATTGTTTCATGATAGGGATCCGCCATGTCTCAACCACCCTAATGTTTGCTATAGTTGTTTAATTTTATGGTCTCTCTCTTGCACAAACCCACCATCAATACATTGAACAATACCCATGGTTTATAATTTTCATGTTTCCAAAGTTTTTTCTTACCTGGTTTTTATTTCTTTCATAGCCAATTTTTGTATCTATTTTAATGATAAGCCTCACTACTACTAGCTTCAACTGTAGATTTGGAAAGACTCTAGTTTGAACCTAGTCAAATCTTCTCAGTTTGATTTCCACTCAAGCATACTAGAGCTAGTCAAGATGTAGACCATAGACATGGTTTATATGTGTGTGTGTGTGTTTACAAGTTTACCAAAAATAATAATTAAATTTTTACTAGTTAAAATGTCTAGAACAAATAAAATTTGTTAATGTTAAACTTGTTTGGTCAAAATTATGGTATTTGTAAAATTGAAAGATTCAATATTATATTATAAAAATGTATAGTCATTAATTGATTAAATTGATAAATTTTGTAGGATTAATTATATGTGAATATGATTATATTGTTAAGATGAAAAAAATATTGCTAATTTTAAGAGATAAATTTTAAGAAAATAGTCATGTTAAATAAAACTTGATTATGATATGAATATTAAAATAAAAATATTTATTTTCAAAAATAAATTTATAAAAATAATATATATTAAATTAAATTAAAAATGTTTCCTAAATTATGCATTAAAAAAATATGAAAATTAAAAAAAAATCGTACACAACATTTTCATATAATTATCATAATACTAAATATAATTTGTATCACTTCTTTTTTTTACATTGTAAATATAAAAATATAAATTATTAGCACTATATAAACTAACAAATATCACTTTCACCCAGTGTATTATAATTGATGTGATATAAATATTAATATAATTACAATAAAAAAAAATGAAAGTTTGTTTTTCTTTTTCTTTTTTCTTTTTTTTTGCTAGATAATGTGAGTGTTGTGATGGCTAGCACGTCTAACTTGTGGTTTGCGTAACCACAACCCAGCGGAATCTAAGCCATAAAAATCTATCCAACAAAGACTTGAATTGATTCTCAGTTAATTCTTAGTTGCTATGGCTTCTGCTATGGAGGAGGGAGTTGAATGGGATAAAATTTAACCCTAAAGCATATGTCTAGTGGTGAGGTGTCCTTTTATTTTGGGGACTTTTGAGCGTCCAAAGTTGTCAAGTCTGGTTTTTTAGCTTCTTGTTTATTATGGGGAGGAGGGATTTTGTCGGCTCAATTTTTGCTTGCTTCACAGTGAGTGCATTGGTTGGCAGTAAGTTAATTATAATAAGTGGCCAATCAATTTGTCAGTCTGGTCCCTCAAGTTGAGGAGACACTTAGAGGACCACCACATACTTAGTTCTATTCCAAGAGTGAAGCTCCTTATGGAGGAGTAGCGAGAGTCCCCACCTAGGCATGTGGACATCCCACCCCCCTTTGACTCACTTGACGATCAAATTCGGGTGGTAACTATAACATTGGAGTAGCAAGAGAGACATCGAAAACAATATCACCATGAAGTCATGAGCTTTTTGCAGAACATCTAACATAATCAATGGCACATCTTAGACAACAAAGCCTCTCCTCAAAGGGGCCAAAAGTACTTGCAAGAGTGGTTGGATGCTTTCAAAGTAAGAATTTCACATATGGAAGCACATGTACATGAGGAATTTCGATGACCACGTAATGGTGCTTGTGTCAACCCAGATCCAGGTAATTTGGCTAGAGAATCTATGCTTTTGGTACATTTTGAGTTTTTTTGTCAATTTTGGGCCTCCTGGGTTGTAAATCTTCAGTCTTATTATTATGAAAAGCTATTAGCTAGGATCTTCCACTTCTATCTTCAATGAAACAAATCTAGTAGGAGTGAGGCCTCTGATGTTTTTACTAATATAATATACGATGCATGTTTCTCATGATTTAATAGAACATGTTGACCATTTTTTTATATAATTTCTTTTTTTTAATTTCTAAATTCTAAAAAAAAATTATAAAATGAATTGGTTAATGCAACTAATTACATATACATGATACACATGATCAAAGAAATTTATTTTAAGGATGACATTATAAGAACACCATACATTATATATATAGTATTTGCTATATTTTTAAATATTCTTTAAAAGGATAAATCAAATGTGATTAAATTCATATTTCGAAGGATAGATGTTGATTTCATGTATCTTTTATCATATATTTTAGTGATGTATATGTATCTATACTTTATTGTAGGTTTTTCGGCGATAGCTTTTGGTTCCATGCATCTACTTGTAAAGAATTTCACCCCTCACTCTTGTTCAACCTTCATGCTTTAGCCAACATTTGTTACACAACATTTTTTCACTATTCGTGTACTCCCCATTCCTCGATCCTGGAGGACCTCTACAGTGAACCTCATGTATTTTCTTATCATGAAGAACGTGTCTTTACATTACTCTTCATCCGTAGAACATTTCCCTCTTACATCATTTCCAGAGAATATCCCTTCAAACTCATTTTTAAATGTTGACTCTATCCCTCGGTTTCTTCTCACGCCGATCTAATGAGTCTGGTATCCATCCCTTACCCACGTCGATCCTCTTTTGGAATGTTTTTAAAATGGAATCGAAGCTTCGTGAATGGAAGTCCAGTATTAAAATTGAACAAACCAAAAGGGATAATACCTCTCCCATAATAAGAGGATCCATATCGCCTCCCTCAAGCTATGTAAACTTCTCGTTTTCCAACCTCAGCTAGCTAATGAAGGAGCTTGAATAATCTGCAAAATCTTGATAGCCTTAGCCTTCTAGTTTTCATTTGTAAAGAGAGAATAAGTTTTTAGTTTGTTTGGTTTGGAGAAAATAGGAAGAAGCCTTGAGCTTCACTTGTGTGAGGGGATCGTTAGATGATAATAGTGGAATTGGAACCCAGACATACCGAACGAAACCTGCAATGCTAAGGCAAAGGTTGTACTTTCCTTATTATCATAATAATACAACTGATATTGTGTTTCCTATATCAATTTCATCTGGTATTTGATAGCTTAAGACTACTTAGCCTCTTAAGTAGGTTGAATGTATTTTATGTTGTCATGTGTGCTTTGGTTTCTTGTCTATTTTTTTCAGATGCTTGATTGACATTAAGGAGCTGATTGCTGGAGCAATGATCCGTATTTAAATAGGAACGCAATAGATTATAGAGATAACCATACACATAGAGATGTGATAACCATAAATAAAGAGATGCAACGGAAATAACACTTTATTTCATTAATGGAAAATACCGAAATATGTTTACAACCAGAATTGGGAATAAATCAGCTAGGACGATGGTAACTTATCTCTTAGAAGAGATGTGCGGCTACATGTCTCTGAACTGTTCCGAACTTGTGTTACAATGAGGCTCGAAGGGATATTTATTATTAAGAAACAATGGAAAAACCCTTCACATTCCATAACCGACCCGTAGAAGATGAAACGCCAAATTGTGGGCGCCGTTTTGGGTAAATTGGTACATCAATTTCCCAGGGTCGTAACTTTGGCATACGATCTCCGTTTGACGCGTATGATAACTCGTTAGAAATATCTATCCGAGAACTACCATTGTTGGAATGGGAAACATCGGTCCATTGCATGGACCCATGTTGCCCCCGGATTCCCAAAAAAAACGTCGTTTAGGGCCTCAAAACGGCTCCGGAAGTTCAGGACCCGAAAAAACTGCTAAAAATAGTAAGTTGTGCTACAATTAAGGAAACTGAAAATGCTGAAAGAGACAATTGTGGGGGTCCAAATGGGATAGGTGGTGGCCACCAACATCCACCTGGATCATTCCTCCCCCCTTAGGAAGCAATGGTCCCCATTGCGTTGAGTTCCTCCATCTGCTGAACTTGCCTTGCAATCTCTGATGTGTCCAGTAATGGTGGGAAGCATGGTCGACGATGGTCCACATTGAACACTTGGTGCAGGCGAAGGAATGGAGGAATGATGTGCTTCAAAGCATTGTTGTACGTAGCCTTGGTACTCGTGTAAGGACCATGTCAGAGTGGTTTGAGTTTCTGATGGGTTCTGGTAAGGCGTTCTTTCTGCAGATGTAACCAAACTTTGTTGCCCACCTGAAACTTGTGTGGTACCCCTGTGGGTGA
>APFE031758048.1:0-11261 GCA_000404065.3 Pinus taeda
GGGGCATCAATTACCGATAATAATGCTCTACTATGCCCTTTGAATTCCTTCAAAATAAATTTTCAAACCAAGCTTAAACAAAAATTTAAAAAAATCTACACACCTTTTTTCACTTTGTAGGAGCTTGATATTTCCTCTGATGTATCTCAGTACTTTCTGATCATACAGTTCTAAAATTTTGGCCTGCAGTAGCCCTCTGTGTCCTCTTTCCAATGCCACCAGTCTGATCCAAATTGGATTCTCCAAGGAAGAGTTATGCGAAATCTCCCACAATGACTTGATTATAGACTAGTTCAGTATAGCGAACTTTTACGACGTGCCATGAGTCACTGTTTCGACCTTTGGCTCTGAAAAATATATACAATAAACTAAAATCTGTCCTCTTTTTGTACCTTCTTACGAAATTTTAATCCGATGGTTAGAGAGAAAGTTATGACAATTTTCCCCAGGTCACTTGTTTGGAATGTAATTCAGGAGTCTGCAAAAAGACCAACTTCCTCAGATCATATCTCCACAAACATAGAGCTAAAAGCTCTGAGATTCAGACTTGAGGTTCAGCACGATGTCTTCTCAAATGGGTTTTTTTTTTAGCTTCTGAAACATCGCAGAAAAGATGTTATAGCAAAAATTCCACGATGACGTATTTGGAGCAGCAAAACCCTAGAATCCAAAGCTCTGATACCAAATGATATGAAACCAGCTCACAAAAATATAGAAAAGATAGATCAACGCCTTAGAATTCAGCCTCTTCGAGGGGGTAACCTCATTTACATTACATAAATGAACAATTCTTGGATGATTCAAATGACAAAACCTCCTTCCTATATATAGGAGTCTAAGGAGTATAATATAACCCAGCTGACCTAACAATAATAATATAAAGCCACAAAAATAACAATAGAGGGATTCTATGGGGCACAATAATAACAATATGGGGACAATAGGGGCACAAAAATATTTTTTTTCCACTGGAAAAATCAGTAATTTTCATTAAGATTAAGAAAATTACATATAGTAGATGCCGTTGGCATTGCTGTGATGTTCATAGTAACAAAACTTGTCCTGCTAGTCAGGAGCTAATAATCAATCAACTAGACAATCTAGACTTTCCTACCCTTCTTTTTTTCCACTTTCTGCCAACCTTCATTGTTAGGCGGAGCTGTTACAATAATCATTTGTGTTTCATTTGTGGCAGCCATGATATCCTTTTCAGAATCTGTGCTTGTTGGCGAGTATGCTCGTTTGCTGCCGCCAATTTCCTGCCTGGTGTTTTCATATTGCTGCTGTGGGTTACCTGCATTTGAGTCTATTTCTCCTTCGATCATATATTCATTGTTCTGTAGGTGGTGTGGATAGCTTGCTTTGCTGATTTCTGGGTTTATCTTTCCGTCTTCATCTTCTTGTATATTGCTGTTGGTTCCCGCATTCCTTTCCTCTTCTTTATCCTCTTCTGCATCCTCTGTCCATGTGGCTGAAAATTGCCATCCTTTCGGTTTTGGTGGTTGTCTCCTTTTCCTATCTTTTTTGTTTTGTGGGCATGTACTCTGTAGATGACCTGTTTGTCGACATATGCGGCAGCGAAAGGCGGTGTTTTCATAATCCAGTGGTTGTGCCCATTGTTTTCCATTGTGTATTAGGATAATGTGGTTTGGTAGGCCTTGACTGAGATCTACCTCCACACATATCCCGGCAAATGTGTAGATATCCTTGGATAGATGCTCATGATCTGCTTTTAAAAAAGATCCCAAGGTATTGCCTATTCCTTCCAGAACTTTGTAGTGCCAAAAGTGTATAGGAAGATTAAACAATTTTACCCAAACTGGCATTTTGGTGACCACCATGCTGTTTGGATCGAAGTCCGGGAACCAAGGTTTCACGAAAAGGCCAGCGTTTCCCCAAAACCATGGCCCTTCATTCAAAGCATATTCTTTATCCTTTATGGTGTCAAATTTGACAATAAAGAATCCTTTTGAACAGAGATGGATATCACAGTTTTCTGTCCATATGGAGTAGATCCATTGATGAAGGGCTTCTGGTTTGGGCCAAAATCCATTGAACCTGCATATCACTGCTTTAGTTAAATAATCAGTTTGTATTTCATTTACCTCTGGTATGGAGATTGCTAATGCAGGGTTCTGTATTGTCTGCTCAACAATGTATGCCCCTGGTGCTGTAGCTTGTTGTTCTGGTTTCTTTTGTGGTTCCATCTTCCCTTTGACTGCATCTTTGAAGGAAACAGGTCCTTTTGAACTTGAGCCGGGGCAACCTCCGCGTAGTCTTGTGCTAAGACAAATGGTAGAGTCTTTTGCTATACCATATTCCATTAGTTTGAACCCCTCCTGAATTACCTTCCCTGCGTAGATGAGGAGTTGTTTGTATGGTGGGATTCCAGTCTTTTCATGTATCCTCTGTTTGAGGATTTATGTTGCCTCCCATGTCCCTATTTCGATGCATATTGTGTTCCCTCCCATAGATTTAATAAAGAGAGATCTTTTTTTATCTTTACTCGTTTTTTCTGGTGAGTGTGTTTCCAGATCTGACCTGCATAGAGGTAGATCTGCTCTACAGAGGTCTAGATCTGAAAGCCTATGGCCCGATCTGTTACCAATTACTATAGATCTATGTGCTGCTCCACCTGAGTATCGGTCTTCTGCTGCATACTCGTTTTCTGGGTTTGGCTGGGGCCAGGTTATTGCCCTCACCTCCGGTTTACCTGGTTCTGTTGTTTGCGACGACTTCTCAGTTCTCATGAAGACGGCGTGCACCGAGCAATCTTTCCACCGTCCGATCCGCGTGCACTTCAGCAATATAGCCGATCTATTTGTGCCACTTGGGGGTTCACCACCAATTTTCGCCTCCTGTAACAGATCCGGTCGGATCCGAGCCTCCGAGCTGCGTTTGAACCTTATCTCCTGCAAATAAAATGTAACCCTTGCTCTCGGCCGCGCAAAGAAGGCCAGTGCTGGTCTTGCAGCTCCAAGTTGTTGGCTTATGGGCGAATCGAGGGTTTTACAGATACGATTGGGGCATAAGAAGCGGAGCAACAAACCCAATCTCTGTTTGTATAGTTCCCAATCTTGAGGCTGCTTTCCGGTGGTGGGTCTGGACCATACCCGAATGAAGAGGTACTCTGCGCATCCATTTACCAGGGCCCCATCCGTTTCTACCCCGTGTTGTTCTATGTGATTAGCGGCGGCACAAACCAGATCTATTGTGATCCTGTAGACCTTCACCATCGCCTCCGTTCGATAGTGGATGAGATCCGACCTATTTGATGCGAGAATCCGAGTATAGTGTCGATGGGCACCCTGATCCGTCATGTATGTAACCTCCTGAGCCGCGATGGGGTGGGTAAAACCCTTTTTCTGTGTGCTGTGATCCAGTTCTTGTAACTGCTTTCCGTTGGTAAGTCCGGGCCAAATCCGATTGAAGCGTTCATGTATCGCAATTCCATCTGTCCGGTACCCCTCCTTTGCTGCGCAGTATTGATCTTTGAGAGCAGCGACGACATCCGGGCCCTCAGATACCCTGTTTACCTGAGAAAAAGCCATCGCCCGAACCCTAATCTCGTAGTTCTCCCCTTCAGAAAATCCAATAAAAAATCCAATGAATTCCACCACTGTTGCGCAGCAGTGTCAAATCCAACAACACCTCGGGGCACAAAAATATTAATAAGGGATACAACTACAATAGTAATGGGGTAATCACTAGTATTATAGGGACCCAACAACACACCAATTGGTGACATTATCTAGGACAGATTGCCGAAAAATTAATTCAATAGAAAATTTATCTGGATTATAATCCTTGGATGGAAGGAGTTCAGAAGCAACATTAGCTAGGAGATCTCTTGCTGCATTCTATGATCTAGGAATAGGAGAAATGTCAAATGCCAGAAAATGAGTTATGAGATCTTGAACAAGTGATTGATAATGTTTTAGATGCCCCAAAAGACAATGAATAATATTTCTCACTTGTTTAATGACAATTTCGGAATCACCAAATACTTACAGATATTGGATATTCATGCCTATTGCTTTATAGAGACCTTGAATCAATGCTTCATATTCTGTAGTATTGTTGGTACACTCAAGTTCTAATCTACATGATAACATCGTTTTTTCTCCTTCAGGACTGACTAAAATACACCCTGCTCCTGCACTGTCATTAGATTTAGATCCATCAAAATACAAAGACCAAAATAAAGGCTTATTTACAGGTTTATCTACAAGTTCATCTACAACACTAACACACTTAGAAGTATCAGTACAGGAGAAATTTTCGATTTGTGATATGACACTATTAACAAGAAAAGGATATTACTGAGCATTAAAATTCCCAAAAAATGATTCAGCCAAATAGTTTCCAAGAATGTTATTGTTGAAGGCTACAGGTTGATTTTCTTCTTCAAACTCAGTTACTGTGTGAGTCAAATGTTTTTCGCGATCAATTCTGAATTAATTTGGTTTCCCATTATAGGGAAGCCAAATGTGAGACCAATCAGTTGAAATATAACCATGAAGTTTTTCAGACCAATCTCTACTAAGGATCAAACCATAAAACTCAGGGACGTTAGCAATTAATATATCAATTCTTTGGACAACCCTGGGATCAACAAATAATTTGATAGTAACTAAATTTATTTCTCCTAAAAATTGAACCTTAGTTCGATCTAATTGGACAATATGAACTGTAGACTTCTGGGGTTCAATATTTAACTTGGAGCAAACTAATGCTGACATTATGTTTGATGAAGCCACTGAATCAATCAAGCAGTTATGCAAATTTCTATTGTAGATCTCATAAGTCAAGAGAAAAGGAGGAGTATGAGAATTTGACCTATCCCCAATTAAAACGATATCGGTATCATCCTCCTTATCAGATGGTGGCTTACTTGATCCTCTAGCAGCCTTTGATAATACACTAGTTGGAAGAGGAGAAGAAGGTAATACATTTGATTCTTTAAAAAACAAATTTTGTTGATGCTTGAGCTTGCTAAGTTCATGCAGAGAAATATTTACTTGAGTCTTCTTCATATCTTCCACTATGTTATAATCCATGGAATCTGAAAATACTAGCATTTTAGATGATGAGGGAGGGTTGGATGAAGATGGTTGATTGTGGGGAGATGCAACTGGGGCTTTCTTCGTGGGAAATTTTTCTTTAGTAACAAGACTTGATTTTTTCTTCTTTTGATTTGATTTATTAGGCTCTACTATACTTTTACTTCTGGTGTTTACTGGCAGAGTTTCTTGTTCACTTTCATTATTAGAGTTGGGTAGGATAAAGTCCCACATTCCATGACATTCAATTGTTTCATCTTCTTCCGTTTCTTTAGCTAATAAAACTGTATCTTCTTCTTCATCATCATCTAGGTCAGATTTTGCATTAGATATAACATTAAGTGGTTTAGGACCAGTTGGATGATTTCTTTTAAAGTTCCTAAATGGTCTTTTCGTAGAAGTTTCAACTACCTACTTTTTTATTTCAACCATTTCATTAGACATAGTTTTAAGAACTTTTTGTAAGCCTTCCATGTCATATGGATCCTTGGTTGCTTTCTTCTTTGAATAATATCTAAAAGTAACTTTCTTGGATTTCCTTTATTCTAGAGTGTTTTTCTTTTCCAAAGCAAGGATACCTTTTTCAACAGCTATTGCTTCCTTCATATTTTATGCTAATGTTGGTTTGGCAGCCCTGTCAACGAAGATGGCTATGTTTGAAGGCAGAGCAAAAATGTACCATTCATTTTGGACCTCCTCACTAGGCTTGGATTCCATAGGTATTTTATTCAACAACTTATTGAAGCATGAGTTGAAGTCCTTAATGGGCTCTTTTGATTCAGATTTCAAGTTGGAGAGGTCATTAATCAAAGTTGCTGTAGACCTATAGTCTCCAAACTTAGTTAGATATTTCTCTTAGAAAGCATCCGCTATTTATAGAACCTGGTGGTAACAAAAAGTACCATGATCCTGCTGCTCCTTGTAGAGTGTATGGAAATAGTCTAACAACAACATCTTCTTCCGTTACCCCATTCAAGTTAATTGATAACATGAAATTGTTTATATGTTCTTCCACTAACAGGCCATTGTCAGGATTAAATTTAGGTAGCCATTTTTCAGGATGTGCTGGTAATTGGGTCAAAGGTGTAGGCATTCTGACAACTCCTGGGTTGGTCCATGGCCTTGGTTGAGGTTGATTATGTGCTATTGTTGAGTTATTAGTAGAATAGGGAGACAAAGTAGTTGAAAGTGATTGGGCAGAGGATGTTGAAGCTCGTATACCTGTTTGGACTATGATCTGAAGTTGGGAAACAGATGTATGACCTTGCAATGGTATGGATGGAATGGACGATGATGAGGACAAAGTCTCACTGTTAGATTCTGATGGTGTCTTTCAAGCCCTTTTTCGACTTGGTAGAGGGAATTCAACTAGTGGAATGCCAAGCTTTTCACTCTTTGCCCTAGTACGCGGCTATGATGGGATATATTGGGAAGTAACACTACCTTGGGATAACTCAGACTCTTCTTGGGATATTGAAATCCCTTGGAGTTTATGGATAAAAGATTGTACTTCAGGAGGTTCAGGAGAAGAACTGTCTGGCTTGTTTAGAGTTTCGGAAGTGGGTTCTGTATTTTTCTTTTCAACTTCTCTCTTAGGAATAAGAGATTTAAAATGCGACGGAGAAGTTGGAGGTGATGGTGAGGGAGTTTTACTCCTAGAATGGTCTGTAGATTTATATTTACTCGCCATTCATAGTCAGACCCTCCTTCTAGCACCAAAAATGTTGATGCCTCTAAAATCGTAGCACCAACATTGGGGGATAATCACTTGGTCCGGACCTTAGTGCAGCTCCTTCTCCGTTTGGTATGGTGGCTCCGACTGGATATTATAGGACCAGTTTCCAAATAAAGTATGATTTGATGAATGGGTGTTTTAAATGTATAAACAGAGGATATGTGGTTTAATCTATAAGCTCTAAAATAGACATATATATCTATATAACCTGGGTGATCTCATAATAATGCGATTCTTGATGATTCCTAGCAAACAAATGATAATATAGATTATTCACTTATCTACAGAAAGATGTATTTAAATGATGATTACTTTGAATAAGAAATTAAACAAAGTAATGTGAAAACATATCGCATAACATACTAATATTTACCGTTGACATATGTATACAATATAACAATTCTAGATCATTCAAAAGTGAAATAATATAGAGTTGTTTGAAACATGAGAATATATCAACAATAACAAATCAATGGAATGATAATTACATAAAACAAGACAAAAAGAACAATGATAGAAGTACCATATGCATTTGAGTCTCGCTATGCAAGTAACAATCTGGTTCAATCTTCTTATTATGAAAACTCTAAGGAGATACAAAAATGCAAGTCTTTATGAAGCTCTTTCACAACAAGTCTGAACCTCAATCCACAACTTATAAAAATAAATTAAGAAGTGCAAAAGTGAAAACTTCTCAAGTCTAGTTTTATACAAATTGAGGACCCCTTCTAAAATGACATGAAAGGGTCTTTATAGAAAAATTAAAAAAAACAAACTGTCTATAAAAATTGCTGAGAGTTGTTGGAATTGCCTTCATCGAAATATGGGATTTGAATTTCAACAATAGAATTGCAATAACCTTTGGAGAGATTCATCGCCTCTATGTTTTCTCTTGTATCTTCAACCGACAAATCGATAGCATGGTTTGGATTTCTGGAGGATGACTCATCCTGGAGTGTAACTGTCCTGTGTATGTGGCATATGAGAGCTTGGGCATCATAAGATCAACGACATCAACAAGGCACTTGATAGTCATCCATTGGCTATGTGGCTTGACCAAAAAGGACCAACGCGCATCCCAGTTAAGACTTTGTACTCTGGTGAGCTGCTCCTCCTTGGTGTCCAAATTTTGCTTCTATAAAATTTTCACCTTTGGAAATTTTTTTGGGGAACAATCAGAAATTAAATTGGCACCATATAAGTTATCATTCACCAGCTCAATAACGTTATTCATTATAGCCCTCACCTTGGAGGTATCCCTTTCTATTTTTATCAACTGTATTTCCCATTCTGAAAATAATATCTCTTTATGGGACTCTTCAATTTTAGGTAATTTAGCAGCTCTTCCATCCTCTGTGCTTTGCCAGGAGAGATAATATGTGACTTTATCATCCGCATATTCAAATTCTAACTTGGTATTGACTACTTGGTTAATCAGTGATGTTGTTATGATGCATAATGGATCAATAAGAGATATTTTCTAGCAGAGTAGATTCAACTGTTGAGATAAAGCCTTATTTTCCTCTAAGGCTTCCTTCTTAAATTATTCAACCTTGGGATAATCTTTGAATTGTTCCATAGAGAGTTGTAGCTTTGTGATTTGCTCTTCTTTAGATTTAATCTCTTGCTGATGTGTCAATTTAAGCTGCTCGAGCTCTTGAGACAGCTGTTGTTGTCTTTGAATGGCCTGCTGGTCAATTTTCTGTTTTTCTAGGTTTAATTGTTCTTCAAGCTACTCACTCTTCTATTTCTCTACCGCTAACTGTTCTTCAAGCTATTAATATTTTGATCCTTTTCTTTGATCAATTGGTTAACAATTGCTTTGTCAATTGTAGCAGCTGTGTATGCCCCTGCAAATTGAGATAACTTAGTCAAATCCTCAAAAGGATTGACCTATGAATCTTTCCATATGACATTCATAAATTCAGATTGAGGAGCTATGGATGATGTTTGGTCTATTTTCCTCTTTTTCCTCTGCCTTTTGACTACAAACCTGTGTTTTGGGCTGTAAAACACATCCAAGGGTGGAATTTCCTCAATGTTCAATGTAATCTCTCCTGAAGGATTTTCAGGGATTATTTCTATCTCTTTTTGAGCTGTGTCTTTGCTGGGTGTCTCTTCAATCCCAATATTAGGAATAATGGGTTGTTGTGTTCCAGGAGGTGTTGATGTGATAATGTTTTGAGGATCATTCTGACTTTTGATCTGTTGATCAAATTGCTCCCATTCTTATCAATGTGAACATCAGTGTTTAGTTGTTCACTGGCCTTATCACTTGTTTCAACTTCTCCAAAAATATTTTCTATAACCTGCTCTCCATTGTGTTCTGCTTGCTGAATGATTGGTGTAGTACTTAATAAATCCAGGTGTACTGTCAGTAACCTCTGTGTCCTGTATTCAATGAATTTGTACATTTTCTCAGCACCCAATTTGAATTTTTCCAGATGACTTACTGTTGAGAATAACTTTGATGAAGCAAATAAGTCATATTGTCTTTCAGCGATAACAGCTAGACTCAGATCCTTTGTCTTATTTGCTTCTTTCTTGGCATATTTTAAAGCATGCAATGAGTAGTTGCCGCAACGAAAAGGAAAGGTAGGCCACAACTGTTTCTTAAAGTCTTTAAGATTTCTAGACATCCCTTTTTCTACTATTTGGTAGGCTACTTCCCTGGGTAATAGCTTATTTGGAATGTAAAGTGGAAGGACATGAGGATCTATAATGCTGCCAAAAACCCTAACATAGGTGAACCTCTCTTCCCCGAACCAACTATCGATTGAGGTTAAATCAATGCTAGCCTCGTCAGGCAGCCGAGGAGCAGGTTTATTCAAGATAGCTTGATGGATGGGTAGGATGAAACCATGACAAATCCTATATAAATGATTCTTGTATTCGGACTTCCATAAGTATTTATGGTAAATATGAATGGGGGTTGGATCCTGAACAATCCATTTCCAACCTAAGATGGGAAAGTCGGAATTGAAACAAATTGTGTCAACTATGTAAGCACTCATATAGAATGGGGGCACAACTCGGGTAGTGCCAAATCTGTTCTTTCTATAATCCAGTATTTGACTAGGCATTTTATTCGATAGGATAGTTTACCAATCCATCACAAAGGAGCTTATCGCTACTTCTACCAATGGAACCATTTCAATAGAAAATCTAACAGAATCGGGGCTTCCAAAGAGTCTACACATCATAGCAGCAACATAACAATATGGAGACGCTAAGGAGTCCACAGAATACATACCAGACGATTCATGTTTGTGCCTGTTAGGAAAGTGTCTCCATTGCTTGATAGGGTCTGATTCAATATGATTCTCCTTGGCGAAAGCTTCCAGGAATGATTTGTTGAGTGTTGCTGGTGATTTGGCAAGTGATACATTCTCTTGATGTCTTCAGGTTTGAAGGATCTAAACATCCTTCCATCAGTTGTGAAGAAAGCTTTGTCCGTTATGTTAATTCTCTCGATTACCCATCTTACCAAATCATTATATGGTAAAACCTTTGCACGAGACGTTATTCGATGGAGGAAAGAGCTGGCCAAATAATTGAGCGTGTTTTCTGATTGATCAGTTCCATCAGCTGTTGCTTCTTCTTCTATCTCCTTTAGATTTTCATTTTCAAGCAAAGCATATATGCCTTCCCATGAGATCTTACCAAAGCCTTGATAAGTAGTATCTGAGATTAACACCAATTTTCCTTGTCCTTCTTCCACTGTAAAGGGAGCCTTTGTCTTTCTAACTTTATTAGACAACTTGACTGACCACGTGATTCTCGATTTACACTGCAAAATGAGAAAGAGGAGCGTGATAGGCGAAAAAATTTGAGAAAATCCAATACAACTAATTACAGACTAAAATCAGTGTATGAACATTAGATGCAAAAGATCTCATATTGTAAACAGTGTGAAGTAGGAAAGTGTTCCCTCTGCAGACAGAGGCAACCCCTCTAGCCCTAGAGTGGGTCTAGTCACAGCAAAACAAAACAACAATCGATTTCCTTAAATAGTCATCATTGGAAGGGCTTACCTTGAACCGGTGTTCGATGTGGCTTTCTTTGAGTTGCTCAAGCTACTGTTCTCTTCTCTTCGTTGATAAATTTACCTGAAACAATCACAAGAAAACAACAGAACACGTGACAGAAAACTACAATGATCTGTTTACCTAAAGAGTCAAGGAGCAATAGGATACCAAGCATATTATACACAAGATATAGGAAATCATCACTGTTTGTATTAAGATAATTCAAGAACAAACTTAAAACTGAGCCTTGACACTGTAAGCCTTCTCGGAGGGTCTAGCCAGTATATTTCTTCAAGCATTCACTCTCAAGAATGGGTCTCCCAAATGGATGTGTTGGATACCTATACCAATAGGTTTCATATTTCATGATTGGATATCAAAGGTCCAAATATGCTCTGCTTTGATAATGCAAAGATCCCATATTTCCTTAGGAAG
>APFE031758048.1:13463-25290 GCA_000404065.3 Pinus taeda
AGGAAATAGTTAAGTATAACTTGGTCTAGTATAGAGTTAGATAAAGTGTGTTTCTTTACTATGTACTTTTGTAACTTACCATCCGACGGTCACGATATGTAGTGATCCGACGGTTCATTCTCTCCTCGGTATTACCGACACTTGATCCGTGGCTTGACACCCGATTGGTCCATGAATTCTATTTAAAGCGCATGGAGGGTCATTTGTAGGTTAACCGTGCATGAGAGAAGCTTTATGTAAATTTTCATTCTTTTATTAATAAATTTCCTGTAGTAGCCACGTTGGCACAGGCCATGGACTGTTTCCCTCTCTGAGGGTTTTAACCACGTCAAAATACTGGTGTATCGATCTGTGATCTGTTTGTAAGCGGTGTCCTTTTGGTGTTCTGTCTAGGAACTTACCTTGTAAATTCCTACACAACCAAGGCTCATCTAGCATAAATTAGTTGATTAAAATGACAATCACGTGATGTAAATAGGGTATGGGTTCATTTTTACAAAAGCTTGAACCACAGAGAACTCTGCTTGGATTCAGTTTCATGTTTACACAAGCTCGAAACGAAAAACTATGCTTGTTATAAGTTCACATGCCCCTAGCATGATAACGCAAGTCGTGGTACATGCCCCCCAAGCTTCATTGCATTCAACAAGGTGGATGGAATGAAGGTTCACTTTCGAGAGCTTGGAAAGACTCTACTCTTATTTTACGAGATCTTAATCAAAGACTCGATTTGGAAAAGGGAGATGTTTCATTTTTTTAATGAGGTTGACACAGTAAAAGAACTATCCTCATAACCCTTGTTTCATTTTTTAATGAGGTTGACACAAGATCAAGAACTTTCCTCAAGACTCCTTGTTTCATTTTTTAATGAGGTTCACACAAGAAATGAACCGTCCTCGGGACTCCATGATTCATTTTTTAACAAGGTTGACACAAGAAAAGAACTCTTCTCTGGAATTCTTGATTCATTTTTTAACGAGGTTGACACAAGAAAAGAACTCTCCTCTGGCCTTTGTTTCATTTTTTACTGAGGTTGACATAAAAAAAAAATATCCTTAGAATGCCTATTCATGGGTCATATGAGAACAGAACCCCCAAGAGTACTTCATTAGATGGAAGAACCACGCTCTGGGAGGAACACATGTCATTAGACACTAATGACAGATCGGGTTCCAAAGCCCCCAGTACATGATGTACGAGACCATCTGCATGATCATTAATAGATGCGGAGGCGGAATAGGTAGCCACATAATTGACTTGTGGCAAGCAAGGTACTGCTTCCGGATGAGAATCGATAGGGGATGCTGGTGATATTGGGGGCACCAGGTGGCTAAAGAACGACAATTGATCGATAGTCACCATTCCTCCATCGTGCAGAAATAAAACCACACGAAAAAGTGAAGAAACAAGAGCCCCCATGGCATAAATATAGTCATGGCCAAGGAGAAGACTGAAATCTAAAGCACCTTGGATAACCGTCACGTCTATATAGACGGTTTTGCCTCCCAAAGTAACATGGAACTACGAAAGGATCCCCAAAGGTTGGCTAGTTCCTCTGTCAAAAGACAACAGATTCTGAGTGACAGGGACAAGCTGTGGGGAACCCAAAGCTTGCCAAGTAGTGGAAGGCATAAGACTAACAGATGCACCTTCGTCCAAGAGAGTGCCAAGTACTGCCTTAGCATAGGCATGTACTGTAATCTGGAAAGGCACATAGGATGGAAGGCGGAATGCAGTCAAGTGACTCCAGTCGAAGGAAAAAACTGAACTACTTGGTGGGGGCATCATATGAGTGCCCCCCTACTCTACAGGAATCGAAGACAGACTCTCTTGATCAGCTGGGATAGGAGGGTCATTCTCAGACTCAGGAGAATCTAACGAGATGAGAATAACATGAGCAGTGTGATCACGATGCTCTTTTGGAACGGAGTCAACCACAGGTGGTGAACCTAAGTCGACATCCTTCTCGACCAATGGTTGGTCAGGAAAAAACTGAGCACAACCAGGTTCAGGAAGAGGAGGAAAGACAAGAGAAGAATCCATACCAATCTCTTTGTCAACAGGGAGAGGGTCTGAAGAGAGCCTTTGATAACCAACTGGAAGTTGGGGTGAAGAAGTTGCAAGACTTTTCAAAATGGCAGAAGCTTTATCCATGAGCAGACAAAGGTGAAGGACATGATTGCCTTAACATAGCCTACAGGGGAATCAAATCTTCCCTTTCTTCTTACCATTTCCAGATGAGGATGGAACAATGACGGGCAATGAGGGACGAGCCAGATCGTGAGACCACACTTCCAAGATCCTAGGAATACGAGGACAATCACGAAGAATATGTTCCCCCTTGCACAATTTACAATGAAACTTAACCTTCTGTGGAGGATCAGAAGGTTTTCCGACCTGAGATGTACTCGGAGAAATAATTGCATGGGCAGCGTCGCGCTTATCCAACTTCTTCTTCTTCTTCATCTTCCTCTTCTTCTTCTTAGCCTCCTGGTTACTTGATATGGAACTTTCACCAAGCGAAGTAGGAGAGGAGGATGAAGAAACGGGGGAAGAAGGCACAGGCTCAACCTTAGAATCATTGTGTCGTGATTCAAACGAAGGGGATGGTGGAACAGGAGTCATGATGCTCGGGACCACCGAGGTTGAGAACAACCAAATGGACAAACCAATAGTTAACCCAAGTAAGGACAATGTTGCCATATACAGAGCACCAACATTTCCAAAAGGAGGAAACGGACCAGGATTCCCATCTGGGGGAAGACCTTGGCCGATAGACTCGGGGAATGTTGCCATCGGAAACAACCGTGAAATGCACTTGTAGTATAACCAAGAACTCTAACTATTACCAGGAATTTTTCGTGGGTAGTAAATTTTATGACACAGGAACAAAACTTGACCTTTTCATGTTTCAAGAGTGGAGAAAAGGACAAAAAGGTGACTCTATCTCTTTCGAGGTTTAATGAGCCTGAGAGGACAAGTGCTCAAATGATCCTTTTCTTTTAAGGAGTCGAAAAGGAACGAAAGTGACTACTTTGGAGTACTAGACAAGAGGTTTACTAGACAAACCGCAAAACTGCATATACATCTTGGTGATCAAATGAAAGAGAAATGACCAAGGACTTCCCATATGATAGTCAATCTTCTCGAATGCTGTGTTTGGTGCGTTATGGTTCGTAAGGCAACAGATTCAACTTCCTATGGATGTAGGATGATAACCCAGTGGGGTCTCATAATATATACTCGATGGTACTTTGAGCACAAGTCCGTACTAGCAGCTATTGAGTCACAAAAGGAGGAATCACCTAACCTTAAGTGAAAACAATAGTGACTAGGTTTAATGATGCCGGAGCACGTCTCTAGCTTATAGCTCTAGATAAATGTGATTCCAATGCGTTGTTAGGTTCATTAAATAGATTTTAAGAGTTAATCTTGGATTAAGTTTCGGTTTTCAGGCCCTACCGAATGTAGCTCAACAATTCCTAAGATGTAGCTACAATGAGTAAAGCACCATTTGTTTTAATGAACAACTACCTAAAGGAGGGTAAAGAGTTCATTTCCAAATGAATGCAAACCAAGACAAATGAATGCAAGCACGAAGAAACACAATGCATCAATACACCAATGTAACAACTACTAATGAAAGATTCGAACTTCCTAATTTCTTAATCATGAAAATTCGGTAATGAAAATGCGCTTTCACTTTCGTATGTTGTATGAATGCAATATTTTGATTTTTGGAATTTTAAGTCAAACAAGCAAGTGTAAACCTGACTGATCCAAACAATTGTGATCTATGTTTGACAGTGCGGAAATCGAATCAATGTGAGGAACTGGTTCAATGACCAAACACTAAAGACCAATCAGCAAGAAAACAAGCAGTAAAACAACCTCAAGCAAAGCAATCAGATGGTTGTGTATGAACCTTGGACAAACAAGTAACCTAAGCAAACGACTTCTCAACGAAACCTATAAAGAGCTAGGTCACACGGTCGAAAAACACAAGACTCACTCAATGAAACCAAAGAGATAGTACCTTAACTAAAAGCAATCAAAACAATCTAATGAGAGACAAGAAACAACAAGGGATAAACAAGACTGATGGATTTAGGAGGCAAAGCTATAAAAAAACAACTTGCACAAGAATCATCACAAGCTTACAACAAGCAACTTGTGACGATAAGCCAATCGTCGCAAGTGTAGAGACAACAACTAAGAGACATCATCGTAGGGGTACACCTATCTTCTGCAATAGTCTAATTTCAGGAATAGTCACGACTGCACGACAGGTAATCAACGACACACAAATTTACTAAAGAGGATAGGGCGACGTTGTCACAGCTATTAGGCCATCTTTAGCGACGAGTTTAAAAAGGACAAAAAATAAGTGACAAATCCTGAAAAACACCAGGCTATCTTTCCAAACAGTAATGGGAATTCCCAGATTGACCTAGGTAATCCAAAAAACTAAAAGTGAAAACCCAAAGTTCAAGAGACACTAAATCAAAAGACAAATCAAAAGTAAACAAGAAGAAAACATATAAATGACTCCCCAGTGGAGTTGCCAACTTGTGAAGTAGGAAGGTGTTCCCTTTGCGGACATAGGAAACCCATCTAGCCCTAGAGTGGGTCTAGTCACATCAAAACAAAACAACAATCGATTTCCTTAAATAGTCATAATTGGAAGGGCTTACCTTGAACGGGTGTTCGATGTGGCTTTCTTTGAGCTTCTCCAGCTACCGTTATCTTCTCTTTGTTGAGCAATTGACCTAAAACAATCACAAAAAAACAATAGAACACGTGATAGAAAACCACAATGATCTATTTACCTAAAGAGTTAAGGAGCAATAGGCTACCAAGCATATTCTACACAAGATATAGGAAATCATCACTGTTTGTATTAAGATAAATCAAGAACAAACTTACAACCGAGCCTTGATGCTGTAAGCCTTCTCGAAGGGTCCAGCTGGTATGTTTCTTCAAGCATTCACTCTCAAGAATGGGTCTCCCAAATGGATGATATCTCTCTCTCACTCACAAGCTTTAATACAAGGCTAGGTCACTCCACAACCTCTTACTAAAACTATCAGCAATTTCACATAGCAAACTTGTCAAACTCACACCAAAGCTATCGAATTTTCCTCAATCCATAAACCAAGAACTAGGAACTAGTAAAAACCAGCTAAACATAGAAATGGAGAGTGCTTTTATAGGAGAAGGAGTCTCCATGAAAAGAGGGAGAGAGAGCTTATCCTCATGGAAGGTTTCACAAAAGGCGGAACCACCATCACAGAGGAGGAAAAGCAAACCTCTTTGACCCAACAAACAGATCTAGAATCACCCAGAAGGCCGATTGTTCGAACTAATTCGCCATTTCAGGATCATCGCAGGTTAGACACTAGGACTTTGTGACGATGTCACAAGGAAGCAGTGCATTTAGGCAAATAGTCGCAAGAAATATCTTGAGGGCTTGCGCGGAGCCCTCAAATTCAATCGTCACAGGAAACTAATGTACCCCTGCGACGACGTCGTGACATACATTTCATGACAGGGAACTGTCGCACATTTTAATGGTTTACTTGTGATGATGCAGAAACTTAGGCAAAAAGGGTCAATCTTCAGCATTAGAGAGCACTTGCTTAATCTTCTTGAATGAGTGGGAAGATATGGACATGTTTATTTGATGTATGACACAACAAAGGGACTGAGATGAGGACAGTGACAAATTACTGTGTAACACATAGTCACATAGGATGAAATCCTTAAAGGATTGTAACCATAACTGCCTTTTAATGATTTACCATATCCTCATGACGTGAAACTTTAATGCCGAATTAATATATATAGCATCGCAAGTTTTCCAACGGTCCTTTTAGAACAGGTGCCATAACTCTACGATTTTGCGATTAACAATTGTATTATTTTAATAATTGTAGAGCCATCACATATTGCAAATAAGGAGTTACAAGCACTATGTTCAAAAGAATTCTTTGTATTGTTGCAATTGCGATGAGTGATGAGCTGGCAAGTAGAGTTGGTGGGTTCCTTTTCAAACTTGGTAAATCACGTTTTTCCTTCGTAAATCATGTTTTCCTTTATAATTGATTTAACACTATATTGCGAGACTTCATAGTATATATTACTTGCTTCTATTGGGAGCACGATATGTAATATGCGATCACGATAGTCATAGCACATCGTAAAGTTTCAACAGAGTGGTTTCAATGTTTTCCTATGGATTTGCCATATGCGATATGCGATAGCCTTATTGCATCGCAAGGTTTCAACAAAATGCCATAACTTATTCCTTAGGATTAACGATATGTGAAATGCGATAGTTATATCACATCGCATGTTTATAAATGGATCATTTCAATTTAAAACTTTGCGATGACTTTGATCACATCACAACTTTTCAAATGGATGTTCATTGGTCTACCCCATTTTAAGCTGAAGGTCACAAGTCAAAAGCCATGTAACAACCATGTGAGGTCCTATAGGCATCTTAAATGCTATGTCTTATTGAGTCAATGTTATTTTGTTCGAACCATGGTTGATCCCTTTAAGTTCACTTCAGGTTCTTTTCATCTTGGACAATATTGGAGGTCCTTAGTTGAGGTTATATGTGATGGACTCATGGTTTTGGAGGAACATTCCTTTTGTAGGGGTGGTCACCATTGTAGGAGCTAGTTCAACCCATGTTGGGTGCACCTATGTCTTTCCACATGGTTGTGAGTCTATCAAATTTGTAAATGGCCTTAAAATTGGTGTTGTATCCGTCGTATGTTCATTAGATATGGAAAGCTGATAGTCAACAATATTTTACACTTCCCAAGATTGTTCACGCTTCTTAATGCAAAGTGGTTCCAGAAGTCAAAAAGTAAAAAACATCCTAGATTATAGAGTTGAGTGAGAGGGTGACATGCCACGTGGAATTTGGACACACATTACATCCAAAGTCATCTACTCATTGAGAGGAAAAAACCAATGTCCCAACTTTTTTTCCCTCAAGAGCATTAGAGATCAACAATTTGAGTGTGATGACATGGCATAATAAATTTCTAGGTGGCATAGCAGGGGCATATTTTGTCAGAATTTGACATGTAATATGTTAAAATTGGTCTATAGATCGAGAGGAAAAAAACACATGTATTTATTATTCCAAATTCTTAAGGGTGTTAGAGATTCAACACAATGCATAATTTGGTCAAATGAAACAAAACCTATATAAATTCATATTGAGTTATGATAAACCTAGGTTGTAGAATTGAGAAGTTCATCAAGGTGTTAAAGAATTAGAAAAGATGGTCAAATTCAACTTAGTGATGCATGGAAAAGTCAAGCAAAAAAGAAATCACTGTTGGAAAGGTGAAGAAGAATGTTGGAGCACTAGTGGCTACTATTATTTATCTTGTTGACTTCTAGCATTAGAGAAATTTTGAGGTCTAAAATGGGCCTCCTAAGGAATAATATAAAATAATAGTAGAAATAATAAAATAATATGAGATTACATCATCAAATTTTAGTGGAAAAAAAAAAAAAAAAAAAAAAAAAAAAAAAAAAAAAAAAAAGAAAAAAAAGAAAAAAAAAAGAAAAAAAGAAAAAAAAAGAAGAAAAAAAAGAAGATTTTTCAACTCGTCTTTTCAACTTATCTCCCTATGGTTTTACTCAAATTTCGAGTGGGAGCACTCATTGGATGCATAATTTAGTTCCTCATCCAAGGAATACCATGTTGCATACTTTTGATGGAACACAATACACAAAAAAAGAGAGATATGAAAACGCATGATTGCAATCATGTTTTTCACGTGTTTCTTATTTTTTGTGTAGTAGGTTCCATCGAAAGTATGCGACATGGGTACTCCTTGGATGAAGAGTTAAATTTTTCATCCAACGAGTGCACCCGCTTGAAATTTGAGTAAAATCATAAGGAAATAATTCGAAAATATGAGTTGAAAAGATGGTTTTTTTTATCTTTTAATCTTTTTACTTTTTTACTCCAAAAATGGTGAATGATCCCCCATGGTTGACATCATCATCTTGAATCCTGTTGGTTGTTATAAAGTTTATTTTGGCTGTACATTTTTGTTTTGAGACACATTTTAGACTTCAAAATTTCTCTAATGATCCTATGCAAGTGGAATACTAAGATTCCTTGGGTTTTGTGAGAGTCAATTTGGCCTCTTAGTTGTAATGCCCACTCCCTTATTTTATTGTGCTATGTTAGGTTGTTAACCTAATCACTATGAGATTTATTGATGTGATAGATATTTTTAGTATTATTTGTGTATATACAAGCCATGCGTATGCTAGCTACATACTCACCTCGCATGAATACACTAGAATTTTATAGTTTATTATGTTAGATGATTAATTAATGGTTAACTATGACAACTTTAAGCTTGATTAATGATCAATCTTATGATTAGCCCTATGATTAATTGATGGTTAATCTTGGTCAATAATTAATTAATTACTTAATCCTTAATCGTAAAATATAATTAATTAATTAATTAAATTATAAATCAAGATTCGATGAATAATTTGATGATCAACATCCAAAACCAATGTCTTAGTGTGGTCCATGTTATGGTGTTAACACTAGTATTTTAAGGGAGGGTGGAGGCATTTCTCATCGTATAACCTCTAAATTTGGAGTCATGGAAGATCTACCATGGACACATTCTCCTAAACATGTGATGATGACTACCAATTGCATGCCGGGGAAATTAGGATGATATCGCTAACACTTCAACTATTTTTGGTTCTACCAGTCATTAGATTGGTATAGCATATGCCATCGTATATTGCAATATAGGACATATATGATGGAAATGGAATTAGGTTAGATAGGATGTGGGGATATAGATTAGATTTTAACTCTATACGGGAGGTAATTTCTTCTTATGCTTTCACTTAACTTTGATTGCTACACCTTTCTCATTATTCGATTATGTTTGATTGCCTTTTTATTCCTTGGTTGTTGTATCCTCTTAACTCCAACATTGGGGGCAAATTTTTTTGAATGAGGGGTGTATGTCATGCTAACTCCCTTATTTTATTGTGCTACATTAGGTTGTTAACCCAGATGCTATGAGATTTCTTGATGTGATAGACCCTGTTAGTGTTATTAGTATATGTATGAGGTATGCATATGCTAGATACATACCCATACCTTACACAATATACTAGTATTCCTTAGATTATTATGTTAGATGATAAATTAATGATTAAGCTTGATTATAACCTCTAAACTTGCAGTCATGGAAGATCTATGATGGACACATTCTCCTAAACATGTGATGACGACTACTAGTTGAATGTCGGGCAAGTTAAGATGATATCACTAACACTTCAACTATTTTTAATTCTACCAGTCATTAGATTGGTATAACATATGCCATAGTATATTGCAATATAGGATGGATAGGATGGCAATGAAAGTAGGTTAGATAGGACTTAGGGATATAGATTAGCTTTGAACTCTATACGAGAGGTGATTTATTCTTATGCTTTCACTTAACTTTGATTGCTACACCTTTCTCATTATTCGATTATGTTTGATTGCCTTTTTATTCCTTGGTTGTTGTATCCTCTTAACCCCAACACTAGGGGCGAAGTTTTTTGAATGAGGTGTGTATGTCATGCCAACTCCCTTATTTTATTGTGCTACATTAGGTTGTTAACCTAGCTGCTATGAGCTTTCTTGATGTGACAGACCCTGTTAGTGTTATTAGTATACCTATGAGGTATGCATATGCTAGATACATACCCATACCTCGCACAATATACTAATATTCTATAGATTGTTATGTTAGATGATTAATTAATGATTAAGCTTGATTAATGAATAAACCATGTTTAACCTTAAGCTTGATTAATGATCAAGCTTATGATATTCCCTAAGCTTGATTAATGGTTAATCTTGATTACTTATTAATCAATGGATAAACACTTAATATTAATTTATAATTAATTAAATATATTTTTTCATGATTAATTAATATTTTAGGATCCTTATGAATTCATAGGTTTCATTGAAATTTAAAATATATTATTATTTTATTCATTAAGGAGGGGTAGTTGGGTGAATCAAACACTCAAGATATTAATTTACAGGGTATAGGAGTAGGTGGAGAGATAAGGGGGAGGGGTGTGAATTGAAGTTAGTGTCAGGGGGTAGATTTGAGTGACGAGAAGGGTGTTAGAAAATTATATATTACAGAGCAATGAAACACATAAAATATTGCAAAAATATAAACACAAAAATGCATAAAACAAGAGAGACACAGATATACGTGGTTCACCCAGTTTGGGCTATGCCCAAGGAGAAACAGCCAGTCCTTCTTTTATTATATTATCCAGCAAACTAAAGAGATACAACCTACAACAGATCCGATGTAACACCCTCTTCGCTCTCAATCTCCTCTCTCTTCCTCTCTCAGAATATAGATCTCCATAGACGTAATACAATTCCCTCATATATAGTGAGGGGTTTCCTTCTAGGGAAAAAAAACCCTAAATTAAACATAACTTTTACCGTCAGATCATCCGCCTAATGAATGGCCCAGATTGACTAGAAATTGCTAGACTTTTACAAGGCAATTTTACATCTATTTTTTTAGCTATGGGGTGCTGCCCGCGAACCCCCGCCGGGGGACCGCTGGACCCTGGACCCCCCAACCGGGGGGGATTAGCCCCCCAGACTCCCGTGGGGGGGACAAATCCCCCCCGCACTCCCCCGCGTGGAGGGGTGTACAATCTTCCTGGGGTATACATCTTCCTGTGACCTTTGAATATAGAAGATAATCAGGCTCCACACCCAACAGTCTCCCACTTGGAGACTGATTATAGCAACTCCACCGCTGCTTCATTTGCTAGACAATGAATCCACTTTGGACCTGGCTGTTTCTCATCTTCTTCATCAAACTTGAAGACCAATTGAAATTGAGCAGATTCTCAATTTCTTCCTGGTTACAACTTTTGTTAGCATATCTGCAGGATTCTGTCTAGTGTGTTTCTTTTTCAGCTTCAACTGTCCATCTTCCAATGCTGACCGTATGAAATGGTACTTGAGCTGTATATGTTTAGTCTTGGAATGAAATGCAGAGTTCTTTGCAAGATGTATAGCACTCTGGCTATCACTATATAGCCTACCCAACTCATGCTTTTTACCCAATTCATCCAGAAACCTTTGTAACCAAATCATTTCTTTACTAGCCTCTGTAGCAGTGACATACTTTGCTTCTGTTGTTGAAAGTGCAACAATACTTTGGATTTTTGAAACCCAATTGACAACTGTTCCACCTACAGTAAATACATATCCTGTAGTGCTCCTCCTGTTATCTCTATCACTTGCCATATCTACATCAACATATCCCTGTAGAGCAATGTTTGAACCACCAAAGCATAATTCTTGATTTGTGGTACCTCTCAAATACTTGAGAATCCACTTTACCGCCATCCAATGTTCTTTTCCTGGATTGTTCATGTACCTGCTTACAATTCCCACTGCATGTGCAATATCAGGTCTTGTGCAGACCATTGCAAACATTAAGCTTCCAACTGCTGATGCATATGGAAATTTAGACATATGAGCCATTTCTTCCTGAGTCTTGGGACACGCCTCCTTACTTAATTTGAAATGGCTAGCCAAAGGTATACTAACTGGTTTTGCATTCTGCATATTAGGCCTTTTCAACACCTTTTCTATGTACTCACTTTGAGACAATGTTAATTTGTGATTCTTCCTGTCTCTAGTTATTCTCATACCAAGGATTTGTTTTGCAGCACCCAAATCCTTCATTGCAAATGAGTTTGCCAATTT
>APFE031758048.1:38808-57533 GCA_000404065.3 Pinus taeda
AAGTTCACTAAAGTTCGATATATGCTTGGAGTTCAGGAAGTTGTCACTAAGGGGGGATAGGCTCTAGTGCCTCCTTCCTTCTCCTATTGTGTCATATTTGTAAATCCTTCAATCCTATCCCAAGTTGTTCTTAAGGGGATGTTAGGATATTCCGACACATAGGAAATAGTTAAGTTCAACTTGGTCTAGTATAGAGTTAGGTATAGAGTTAGGTAAAGTGTGTTTCTTTACCGTTGTACATTTTGTAACTTACAATCCGACGGTCACGATATGTGGTGATCCGACGGTTCATTCTCTCCTCGGTATTACCGACACTTGATCCGTGGCTTGACACCCGATTGGTCCATGAATTCTATTTAAAGCGCATGGAGGGTCATTCGTAGGTTAACCGTGCATGAGAGAAGCTTATGTAAATTTTCATTCTTTTATTAATAAATTGCCTGAAGTGGCCGCGTTGGCTCAGGCTGTGGACTGTTTCCCTCTTTGATGGTTTTAACCACGTCAAAGTACTGGTGTATTGATCTGTGATCTGTTTGTGACCGGTGTCCTTTGGTGTTCTGCCTGAGGAACTTACCCTGTAAATTCCTACACATTCACGAGTAAGGTGCGACAATCTAATTTCTCTAGTTTTAGGTCAGAAATTAGGTTAAGTTAGACAAAACTCTGTCTTTAGTTCTTTCTATCGTCAGTTTTGCTAAGTGAATGTGTAGATCTATTGTAGGACATCTGAGCTCACCATTCCTCCATCAAACAGGCAGCACCAACTCACTTCTCCTAGATTTCCCCACTCATTTGCCACATTTCGCCAATCTGCCCTAATTTCTACGTTTTTTCACAAAGTTGTTTTCTTTCCCTTTAAACAAATCCCACCATCTCATTTGTTCCTGATCTTCCTTGACAAGTTATAGACCCCTCAACACCTTCATCCAGCCTTCATTTCCCTTTTTCCATTCTTTTTCCACCTTCAAACCTCCAAAAACCACTTTCGGCCTCCTCTTGTAAATCCTCCTGTAGAACCTCCTGTAGATCTCCTGCAACCTCCTGTAGAATTTCCTATGAGTGATTTCTCGAAGTCAGATCACAATGGAAGTCTTCAGAAGGGTAATAGGGGCTTCTTAGGACCTCTCCACGCCTTCCTCACCTTCTGCAAGAGCCAAATCCATCTTCCTTTGCCACCAATCCTCTGCACAGTCACAACCAATCAAATCACAAGCATAATAATTCCACATAAAAATACTCAAAAGTACAAAAAGATGATTTCTTCTCATTTTTCTCCAGAAGTAGCTTGAATAAATGCAATTTACCTTTTCGGTAGTCAATGGAACCCATTTCAGTAGTTCCCATCTCTTTTCTTACAAAAGTAGGGTTAATGGGTAAACTGGGGTTTGCTAGGGTTTGCTAGGGTTTGCGTTTCATTTCAGTTTCCCTTCTCTTTCTGCAAGTAGAATAGCCCCTGTAGAGTTAGCTTTATTCCATCACAGTAAAGTTTTTTCTAAGAACTTATAGAAGTTGGCTTAAGCTCCTAGCGAACTTGCGCCGGCTGATCAAATGACAGCTTGTAGTAAGAGCTAGTACTTGTGCATACAACACCGTTGCTTCCAAGTTTGTTATGAAGTACCGGGTTGATAAAAGTAAAGAAGGAAGCCCCAGGAGTTGTAGCATTATTGTTGCAATACTGGATCTCACCACTCTTTTTGGCGCCGTTTTCGGGGAAGCGTTAGAGTATTTTGTGATTATTGTTTTTCTTCTATTTTCTACTGCAACATTCTGCTAAGTAGTTTATTTCAGTAAAAGTAGAGTAGTTGTTTCATTTCAATCCCGCAATTTCAATTATGCAAAAGTAGATTAGACATTTCCTGCTTTCATTTCATTTCTACAATTTCATTTCAGCAAGCGTAGATTAGGCATTTCCTGCTTTCATTTCAATTCTGCAATTTCATTTCAGCCAGCGTAGATTAGACATTTCTTGCTTTCATTTCAATTCTGCAATTTCATTTCAGCAAAGTAGATTAGTCATTTCCTGCTTTCATTTCAATTCTCCAATTTCCATTTCAGCAAGATTCATTTCAGTCAGTTGCAATTTGTTATTCAATCCATTTCAGTTTTATAGGTACAAGCAGAAAAAAAATAAAAATAATATATATATATATATATAATATATATATATATATTAATAAAAAAAATCACCCAAAAAAGAGATTTCCTTTCATGCCTCGTAGGAACAGAGACAACTCAGGAAAATTCCTATGCAACACCCCCACCACATCATTGAGTCACCCTTCTCTCTTTTTTGGTGGCAGTGATCCAGAAGAACCTATAGGTGAACCTCCAAAGATATACGAAGATCCTATAATAGAAGAAGAGCAAGAAACCATTCCTCCTGAGACCATGGCTGAAAACAGAAATGTTAGAAGAAATGGGGAAAGAATAGAAGGTGCCTTTCCTATCCGAGAGACCAATGGGGACACAAAAATGAAAAACATAAGCCCTTCAGCCTTACCTCACTTCCATGGATTGACTACTGAAGACCCTGATCCTTCTTGTTTGAATTTGCTATTCTCTGTGGAACCTATGACTATGCAGAAGACGATCATAATTTGAAACTGTTTCCTTCTACCCTCAAGGACACAACATTGCGCTGGTTCATGGGGTTACCTAGAAACAATATCACAATTTGGGCTCAGATATAGAAAACCTTTAACAAAAAATACTGGGACTACTATAGGTTAAAGGATACCAAGGAAGAAATCTTCCGAATGACCATGGAAAGTGATGAATCTTTAGAAGACTATGAAGAGAGGTTTCAACTCAGTTATAAAAGGGCTAGGTGCATACTTGACCCTGAATCTCTGAAGTTGGTTTTGCTCAGAGGAGTCCCTGAAGACCTTCTAGATACCCTCCATTTGCTAGCGGGGGGAGACATCTACCAACTACCTTATGATGACACAAATATTATGTTTAGAAACCATTCTAGGTCAGCTAGAAAGAGAGGTAGGGGAAGTCAACCTTTAGCCAGTACATCCTCATCCAGTTCATCCCTTAGAAACGAACTTGAAAATCGGCTGGAAGATTTCAAGAGCGAGGTGAGGCAAACTCTTTCCATGCAAATGGATACCTTGCATATCAAAAGGAAACAAGAGGAAGTCGAGAGGGCTTCGGCCATCTTTTGTCCCAGGTGCATTAGAAACCATCCTAGGAACGAATGTCCATTACACTCTATAGAAGTGTGTTTAGTCTGTGAAGAAGACCATCCTACGAATCAGTGCCCTTCCTTGCCTGGAATTAAAGCTGCATATCAGGGGGCTGAAGGAGCCATTGAACCACTCTATTTCATGAACCAAAGGAGGCCACCTAGACCCAGACCTTACCAGCAGGGAATGCAAGGGACATCCCCGAACTATTACAACCCCAATCAAGTGACTTCCATGCCTTCTTGGGGTCCCCCTGCTCATCCTTCCTGGTCCACACCCCCTCCTTGGTCGTATACTCCTCAATACTAGGCTCCACCAGTTGCTCATTCGTTTCACTCTTATGCTCAGCCACAGCCTCAGTGGAATGCACCTCATTAGGGTGAAGGCCCTAGTACAACTATCCTCCTGTTCTTTTACCTCCACCACTTGCTAAACCACAACCATTACCTCCTTCTCCTCTAAGACAACCCCAAATACCTCCTCAACTGAACCCGAACCCCAATAACAGATAGGCCCAGCAGGTATATAGTGGAGAAACATCATGCCCAACCTATGCTGTGGAGATTCAAGAGATTAACCTATGATCTGGGAATGGTCTCCCAGATAGCCAACCTCCTCCTAAGGAGGATGAGGAAGAGAAATAGGAAAGTGAACCAAAAGCCATTCCACCCTTTCTTGAGAGACTAACTGGAACCACACAACCGACCCCAGAAGAAACTGAACTTCTGGGAGAATTCAAACAGTTATGTGTAAAGATACCACTTCTCCAAGCCATAAAGTATGTGCCTATATAAAAAAAATGATCAAGGAGAAGTGCTTCAGGAACCTAGGTAGGCGCAAGAGAGATGCCCCAACTATCAATGTCATAGGGCAATTTTTCGACCTAATGTTGGGGCAGGCAATCTGTCTGAAATATCTAGACCCTGGGAGTCTTGTAGTCGATGTCCACATCAATGGCACCATAATCCCCCATACCTTGATTGATCTAGGGGATGCCATTAATGTGATGACCAATGAAACTATGCTCAAGCTCAACCTTCAGGGTTCCTTGAGAAGGACCTCAACAGTACTGCAGTTAGTAGACCGCTCCACCGTGACCCTTGAGGGGATTGTGGAAGATGTAATGGTCTCTATTGATTCCTGGGAGTACCTTGCTGATTTCGTAGTTCTCCAGCCAAAGGAAAAGCTCACTGGGTATCTTCTCATCCTGGGAAGACCTTGGTTGGCTACTGCAGATGCCTACATTAGTTGTCGAGTTGGGAACATGACAATCAAGAATGGGCATATGTCCAAAAAGCTAGTCCTATATCCTCTTGCCCAACCTCTGCTAGAACATGATTTACCTCTTTGGTTGGAGGAGGAAGATGAGGATGAAGTCTATTCTGTACCATTGTGCACAGTGGAAGCTACCATGGGGGGTCCACAAACCGAGGATGATATCATTGAGAACTTGATCAGAATCCTCCCCCCAATGTGTTGTCATTAGAAGAGCTGGTGGAAGAAATCCAAGCCAGTCGTTTAGTTGATCTCTGTGTGGCTGATCCGACCTCTCTCTGAGTTAAGAATGTGGATTTCGGCCTAGAAAGAACCTTGAATATCAACTCATCCCTCTCCACCTCTCAGGAGAAAGAACTGTGTAGCTTATTGAAAAATCACCTGGATGCTTTTGCTTGGAGCTATAAGGAGATGAAAGGAGTCCACCATTTAGTATGTACTTATCACATTTACATTAAAGAAGATTGTAAACTAGTTAGGAAGCCTCAAAGGAGGATGAATCCAGCCCTTAAGGACAATGTCAAAGAAGAACTGCAAAATTTGCTGGATGCAGGATTCATCTACCCCATCTCTGACAGCGAATGGGTCTCTTCTTTGGTGCTAGTGCCAAAGAAAAACGGGAAGTGGAGAATCTATGTAGATTATCAGGAACTAAACAAGGCCACCAAGAAGGACCATTTCCCTTTGCTTTTCATAGATCAAGTGTTAGATGTCTTGGCAGGGAAGAAGTTCTTCTCCTTCCTAGATGGGTTTAGCGGGTACAACCAGATCCAAATCAGCCCGGAAGACCAAGATAAGACCAATTTCACTTGCCCTTGGGGTACTTTTGCATACCGGGTCCTTCCTTTTGGGTTATGCAATGCTCCCGCCACTTTCCAGAGAGTAGTACTGAGAATATTTGTTGAACTGGTTCATGACTTAGTGGAAATCTATATGGATGACTTTACCCCTTATGGTTTTAACTTCCAGGAAGCTTTGACTAACCTGGGAAAAGTTTTAGCCAAGTGTATTGAAATGAACCTGTCACTCAGTCCTGAAAAATGAAAATTCCTGATGACAAGGGACTGTCCTAGGTCATACAATTTCTCAGCAAGGATTACAGGTGGATCCCAACAAGATTGCTATCATCCAAAGGGTCCCACCTCCTCAAAAGGTAAGAGATGTTTGGAGTTTTCTAGGCTTAGCAGGGTATTATAGAAGATTCATTAAGGATTTTAGTGAGCTAGCCTCTCTATTGTTTGGTCTTTTTGGAAATGATGCTGAGTTCATATGGACTGACAATTGTCAAGAGGCTCTGGATGCCTTGAAAGGTAAACTAGTAACTGCCCCAATTTTGAGATGTCCAAACTGGGCCCTACCTTTCCACATTCACACAGATGCCTCGAACAAAGCGATAGGAGCAGCCTCAGGGCAAGTTGATGAGAAGCTGCCTGATGCCATATATTTTGTAAGTAAAAACCTGTTCAAGGCAGAATTAAACTACACTGTAATCGAAAAGGAGCTCCTAGCTATAGTCCATTCCCTAAATAAGTTCAAACACTACATCACCGGCTATCAAACATTCATACACACTGATCATGCTGCAATTAGGTATTTGATGAATAAAACAGATGTAAATGCTCGTATCATTAGATGGTTACTGCTATTGCAGCAATTTGATTTGACCTTTATTGATAAACCGGGTAAGGAAAATGTTGTTTCTGATTTTCTGTCTAGACTAGATTTGCCTGTAGGTGAAGAAGGAATGGTGGATGATCAAATGCCATATGAACACCTATTTTCTATTTCAGTACTCTCTCCATGGTTTGCTGATATAGCAAATTACTTGGTTTCAGCACAGTTTCCGCCACACTTGTCCTCAAAAGAGAAGAGCAAGATCGTGAGGAAAAGTGCCCCATTCACCTGGATTGGGGGCAATCTTTTTAAACTTGGCCCAGATCAGATTTTGAGGCGATGTGTTAGGGAGGAGGAAGTTTTTGACATCCTGCTAACCTGTCATGATGAGCCCTGTGGGGGCCATTTTGCAACAAAGAGGACTGCCTTCAAAATTCTGCAAGTAGGATACTATTGGCCCACTCTTCATCAAGATGTCAAGAGATATATCAGCTAATGTGACCGATGTCAAAGGATGGGGAAACCTACTCCAAGGGATGAGATGCCCCTACAACCTCAAGTGACTTTCGAGCCATTTGAAAAGCGGGGCATGGACTTTGTGGGTCCTATCAACCCTCCTTCAAAACATAAATCTTACATCATTGCGTGTACTGATTATTTGACAAAATGGGCAGAAACCAAGGCGATCAAGGAAGCAACAGAAGAAAAATTAATTGAGTTTTTGAGGGAAAATATCTTCTACAAGTTTGGCTATCCAAGAGAGTTAGTCATAGATCAAGGGAGTCGGTTTACCTCCAATCTGGTTGAAGACCTGCTCACACATCACAAGATTAAGCACAAAACTTCCACCCATTATCATCTGCAAGCAAATGGACAGGTGGAAGTCGCTAATAGAGCTTTGGAAGGGATTTTGACTAAGGTAGTGAACAACAAAAGAAAAGATTGGGTAGATCGATTGGTTGAGGCCACCTGGGCCTATAACACCACCTGGAAAACCACCATAGGGTTCACACCCTATGAGCTGGTCTATGGGAAGAAGGCTCTACTATCAACAGAATTTGAATATAACACATTAAGGATGGTAGCTCAGTTGGACCTAGATCTCAGCCATGCACAAAAGGGAAGGTTACTTCAGCTAAATGTATTGGACGAATAGAGATTGTAGGCCCTTCTCCATTCAGAGGTAGTCCAACTTCAAAGAAAAATATGGCATGACAGACACCTCAAAGAAAAAAATTTCCAGTGAGGAGATTGGGCGCTACTGTATGATTCAAGATACAAAAATTTCAAGGGCAAACTGAGGACAAGATGGCTGGGACCATACACAGTAGAAAAATTCAATGAAAATGGTTCAGTCATGATCCGGACCATTGATGAAGAAGCCATCCCCATGCTCATCAATGGGCATACATTGAAGATCTACAGGAATCCCATTTCCAAGTAGGAGTTCATTGAGAATCTGGGTAAAATAGTGTTGGTAATGGAGCAGGTTTTTGTCTCCACTCCACCCACACCTTGCAAAAAAAAAAGGAAAAAGAAAAAGAAAAAAGAGAGAGAAAAAAATAGAAAAAAGAAATAAAAGATCCCTGGGTGAAAACCTCTTAGAGGTGCCTAGGGCAGGCAGTGAGGGTGAAAACCTTCTGGAGCCACCCCAGTTGTCTCATAAAAAAAGGGGGGGGGGGGGGGAAGAAAAGGAAAACAGAGAAAAAAGAAAAAAGAAAAAAACTAACTTCTGTCGAATGCATTGCAGATTGCAGGAGGGTCACACAAGGGAAAAGGACATGACCAAGTTGCATACAGCCTTGGTAGCCCATTCCTCCATCACCATTATTTTTTCCGAGGCCTTGGTCGCATTTGTTTTGAAAATTTCGCATCCTACAGGAAACTTTGTGCATTCTACATGAGGATCCTATAGAAATCACAGAGAGCTCAAAATCGAGTTTAAAAAGGAACCCGAGGGCTAGAAATTTTTCTAGAAGGCCTATGGACCTCCCTGCCACCATTCACCCTCCCAATTCTCCATTCCATCCCTGCACACCCACATTTCCACTCGCTTTTTCTTCCCTACACACAAAAAAAAAACACAGAATTCTGTTTTTTTTTTTTTAAATAATAAATAAAACAAAAACATTCTTCATTTGTTCTTACCTGATGCCTTCCAACTATTATTCCTTTCATTCAGAACCTTCTTCAGCAGTCTCTTGAGCCCCTGCTCAAGCATCAACTTGAAATTTTAGAGGGAGAAGAAGCTACAGGAAATCCTGCAGGATTCTTGTAGCAGCTGATCCCTTTAAAAAACAAGCTCCAGAGGCAGGTTCAACACAACCAAGATGTATGCAACATGCAAGGAGCAGAGCCTGATTGAAAAATCACCAGCATAAGTCACCAGTTTAGAGGCCATGAGTACCAGCAACAACAGCAATGAAAAAATGAAGTGCCAAAGTCCGAGCGTGTAGAGCACAACAACGACTAACAGGTAAGTGGCTAAACCCGTTCCTCTGTTGAATGAATACTATTTAGGAATTGCATGAACTATTGGGATGGTCACGATTAAACGAAATTGGTGACCAGCTAACTGGCCACCCTTGTTCAGTTCAAACCACCCTTGTTGAGTTCAAATGGGACTCGTCCAATTCAAACAACAGATCAGAAGAGGTAGTCAGCACGTGTGGCCCGTCAAATCGGGAAGAAGAAACTCAGAACTAGTAGTGGTGGCGCCGTAACGGGAATTATGGAAGTGATGATGGGTAGGCAACATGAAAAACCATAATGACACTGGAGTAGGACCAAAGGTCCGGATGGGGATAACGTACCCATCCTACCACCTCACCTCATTATCGCAGATTACGCCATCAGCTTAAGTACAGTGGGGTCTAAGCCCCCACCACCTTTTGTTTTCATTTGCATCGATGAGTTCTCGACTGCAGCAACTCACCTACCACCTTCAGAACATCGAACCAGTCATTTTCTGCCAGTTTTTCAAAACCCTCCTGCTTATCGGGCTCTACAGGAGCACTATTGCATTCTACAGGAGTAGGAACACCATCTACAAGAGCCTTTCTACAGGAAGGCCAGAGAGCAGCTCTGCAGAGGAAAAACTCAGAATTTTTTCCAAATTCGAGCTTGAAAAGAGGTAGGCTGAGAAACCCACTCTGCATGTGATATATCTATATAAGGTGGTGGGATTAGAAGCAAAGTATTGGGTTGAAAAAGGAAAGGAAAGAGATCTCAAAAGTCTGCCTGTGTTTTCCTGAATTCCATATAGTTTCTCCATTTTCTTATCTGCACTCAAAAATTTGTCTTTTTTTTTCCTTTCCCGTATTCTCCTGTAAAAAAAAAAAGGGATGCAACCATAGAAATCAACCCTGTGAAAAAACCGAATTTGCAAGTCTGTCTACTCTGTGAAGAAAAAAACACTGTTTTATATATTCTCTATTCTATCAAAATATTGAGTTCCTCCAAAAAGCCCGAGAAGTACATCTAGGTTGAGAACAGGGTTTGACGGGAGGAAAAATTGCAAATTGAAAGAAGAAAACGAGAAATTCCCTCTTTGGTTTCAGAAAAGCAAACCTCAGCTATTCCTCTATTTCGGGTTTTGAAATTTTGTTGCCTTCCTCCTCACCTGAACATTTCCAGCAGCAACTAAACACCATGACAAGAGGTTTTATGAGAAAGGAGCCTTTGAACTCCAACAAATTGCATGAACACCTAGAAGTGGTAGCCCTCTTCACCAGGGCAAATTGGATGCCTTTCTTTGAGAGAATTCATGGATATGATGAGGATATGATAGAGGAATTTTTAATGTCCTTAAGGCCACATTCAAAGACCCACGCTACAGTCAGTTTCAGGTGTTTGACCATAGAGCTTACACCAGAATTTATCAGTAGAATCACAGGTTTTCCACTTGGGCTCCCCTAGAGCAAAGAAGAAAAACCATTAGGATAGGTTTCTAAAAAGGCATTTTTCAGCCTGATGAACACCCTATAGAGGATAAGAATGGGGTCAAAAGGACAAGTATACCTCCTCCATGGGGTGAGGTCAGCTATCAGATCATGAAATATATCTCATGTGAAGGGAGATACAATATAGTCTATGGTTATCACTTTAGGTTATTGCATGAATTGAGATATGGGATGGACCTACCTACAGCTAGGAAACTCAGTCTGCCATATTTCCTCCTCCAATCTTTGATAGAATGTGGCACCAAGTTGAATGCAGGGTTTTTAGACCAACTATCCCACCATGGGCTCATCAAATTGTTGGTAGAGGATGCCCTACACACATACACCATCCTTATAGCCTGGGAATTTTTAGGAACATGTCTAGAGAAGATGACATCAAAACTCTTACTGATGACCTTAGCCCATATGGCAGTGAAAAGGAGGAGCAAAAGGAGGAACTTGAGAAGGAAATTCATGAGGAAGCACAAAATATTCAAATAGAAAAGGAAAAAAAGGAAAAACAGAAAGAAGAGGAGAAATCGGAAAAAACCACAGTTGAACCTAAGGCAGAAAAGAAAACAACATCAAAAGTAGAGAAGAGGAAGAGGACAAAAGCTGAGAAGAAGAAGCCCAAGAAAGCTCAGAAAAAGACTGCCACAGGAAAGGCAGAGACTCAGCAAGAAAAGAAGAAAAAACCACCAGAGACAACAGAAACAAAAATAGAAGCAGCAGACACAGGCAAAACTGTAGAGGATGAAGAAGAAGAACAACAAGAAGAAGTGTCCCCTGAGACACTAGCAAGGGAAGCAACATTTGTCCTTGCTGTATTGAGCACTCCAGCTAAGCAAAAAGGGAAAAGAAAAAGACATACATCTATGTATTTCAAAGCCCAAAGGAGCACCAGGATTAAGGTGAGTAAGCCCCAACCACCATCAAAAGAACCCATTATCATTGAGGATGCACCTACTGTAACAAGGGAGGAATATCCATCCAAAATCTTTATCACCTATGAGAGAGGGAGTCTAAAGACCTCCACCTGGAAGGAAAGGATCAAATTGATGGACTCTAAAACATTCCTACAGGAGGCACAAACCTCTCTACAGGAGACACTGGCCAAGCTCAAAGAAACTGAAAAACTAGAAAGGAAGGCAGAGAAACAATCCCAAGAGGTAGGTAAGGCAAAAGAAATACCTGAGCCAAGCCCTTAGCCTAATTTAGGTTCCTACTACAATCTTCTAGAAGTTGGGAAGATCATCCCACAAAAATTCACAGTGTCTCTTTTCTTCGAACTAGAAAAGGAAAGAGTAAAGACCCACACCTGGATGCAGATTGCCAAATCTAAAGGTGTCAAAGATATAGGGCACATGGAGAACAAGTTAAGAGAGATGAGCAGAGAATTGGGCATGGTAAGGGACAAAGAGAGCATCAGAAGAGCTCAACTACAAGAAGAAAATGAAATGTTGAAAAATCAGCTACAAGAAAGGGGACCTCAAGGAGAAAATAAGCTGCCAATTTTTGAAGGACAACAACAAAAAGATGGACCCCAGGCAGATAGTGAGGCAGCAGAGAAACAACAACAAGAAGAAGACCCACAGACAGATAGTGAGACACTGATGGAACATAAGCAAGAAAAAGAATCTCAGGCAGAAACTGAAGTGCTTATTTTGAGAAGGCAGTTGCAGGAAAAGGAAGCTTAAATGGTCTGCATGGCTAGCTGGGCAATGGAGGCCTTGCAGTGCAAATAGCTGGTTAGATCATATGCACTGTATCTCAAAGATCAGTGGCTCCAATTCCAGATTAACACACTGGCCCAGAGGGGCACAATGCCATTTCAAGATTATGGCCAATTTATGCATTTATGTGACAATAGTTTAGTCGAGGATAAAGCAAAGGTAGATGAATTTTAGCTACACAACATGGCACTTTTTGACATGAATTTATGGGATCCAAATGCTGCATTGGGAGATTTACAGCTCAGGGCTATGGCTTCTTGGTTGATCCATGAAGAAAAGAGAACACTGGAAATTCAGAAAATCATGGCAAAGGAGCTAAGTGAGCCCTTGATGATAAGGGTAGAACGAGCAGAACCCTTGGCTCTCATTTATGCCCACCAACACCTGGTAGCCAATCCTCAAGTTCTTCCTGACTATGTTGACAAGCAAGCACAGGCTATTGCTCATTTTGAAGATATGGAGAGATTATTTGGCGATGACTGACTTCATGCCTGCATGAGAAGGTAGAATACATTGTCACATAGCCTAAGGATTAAGGAGTATCACTCCCAAACCAGAATGAGGGAAGCCATGAGGAGGGTGCCCCTATATAAGCAATCAATGCAAAATTTGAAAGCCAACTAGATTAGTCTTAAACTCAGTCCTCCACTACTGCTAGGACTGTTGGAAGGAGTTAAGGAGGAGGAAGAACAGAAACAATGGGAGGAAGTGGATAGGAAAGCAGGTCTCCATGACAGAGAGGAAGACATCACATCAGAGGCTTGGGATGTTAGGGAATCTGTTAGAGCTATTAAATATGAAGAACTAGATTAGTTGCTCAGAGGATGAGCAACCCATTCAGTAGGGGGTGATGATGATCCCCAAAAATGGGTAACTATATGGGCTCATTCTGCCTCTTATTTCGATTTCATCCACCATTATCAGTAGTTTTGTGCATGTTTTTGAATATATTTATGTCAATAGAGTGGATTGGGTTGGTCACTTTGCCATGTAGTCTAATGAGTGTTTATTGCAGATTTGTTGGACAATTTTGGACAAGGACCAGGAATTTATGAGCAAAATGGAAGCCAAACTCGAGGAAACAGGGATGAGGACTTGTAGGAGGGGTGTCTCTTTTATTAATAACCCCTTTCCTCAAATCCTCCATCAGCAACTCGGAGTACAAAGGCCCACATTGATGATTCCAAGGGGCAGCCGAGCAAGTCAAGTAGGACTGCTGTTATCTTCAGTTCTAAGAAGCTGAGTTCCTTAATTTTAGGAGGATTGTTGGGAGTCCCCACTTGTATAAATAAGAAGGCTTCGAGCCTCAATAGGTTAGCTAGTTCTTAGTATATTTTCGCACTTTTGTGCAGCCTTCTACTTAGCTCATTTTCTAGCTCTTTTTTAGAACAGTTTATGTGATGTAACTGTTATTTTTATAATGAAGATGAACCAAGTTTTGAGCCAGCAGTGATCTTTTTTAGAGGGCTGAAGCTCTTGGTTTAGGGCACAACCCAAACTTCCCAACACCTCCTTTGTGTACTTATATGTTTTTACTTTCATTCATGAGATAATTTATGTTGTTTAGGTTCATTTTGCTTTGTTAAATTGGGTTGCTTTTGATGGTTAGCATAGTTTTTTTTGTATTAGTTGTGCAAGTAGGTTGCTGCAGTGACAAAATAAGATCCAAAAAGGCCAACAGTAGGTCTTGATTTCCTCTCTCCCTCCTTGGGACCATGATTTGAGGTCAGGGCACTACTGTTGCCCCCAAAAACACAGTTTTTGCTCTTCCAATGCAACTGCTAGTGTGATATTTCGAGTTGGAGAAGTTGATATTAGTTTGGATTCACATGCTTAGATCATTTCTTGTTCATTTACCATGGTTTTCTTGCATGCTCCTATGTTCATAAGATACTGTTCAACATTTCTCTGGTTTTAGGTCAGAAATTAGGTTAAGTTAGACAAAACTTTGTCTTTAGTTCTTTCTATGGTCAGTTTTGCTAAGTGAATGTGCAGATCTATTGTAGGACATCTCAGCTCACCATCCCTCCATCAAACAGGCAGCACCAACTCACTTCTCCTAGATTTCCCCACTCATTCGCCACATTTCGATAATCTGCCCTAATTTCTGTGTTTTTTCACAAAGTTGCTTTCTTGCCCTTTAAACAAATCCAACCATCTCATTCATTCCTGATCTTCCTTGACAAGTTCTAGACCCCTCAACACCTTCATCTAGCCTTCATTCCCCTTTTCCCATCCTTTTTCCACCTTCGAACCCCCAAAAACCACTTTCGGCCTCCTCCTGTAGATCCTCTTGTAGAACCTCCTGTAGATCCCCTGTAGCCTCTTGTAGAATTTCCTGTGAGTGATTTCTCGAAGTTTGATCGCAATGGAAGTCTTCATAAGGGTACTAGGGCTTCTTAAGACCTCTCCACACCTTCATCACCTTCTGCAAGAGCCAACTCCATCTTCCTTTTCTACCAACCCTCTGCACAGTTACAACCAGTCAAATCACAAGCATAATAATTCCACATAAAAATACTCAAAAATACAAAAAGATGATTTCTTCTCATTTCTCTTCAGAGTAGCTTGAATAAATGCAATTTACCTTTTTAGTAGTCAATGGCACCCATTTCAGTAGTTTCCATCTCTTTTCTTGCAAAAGTAGGGTCAATGGTTTTGCGTTTCATTTCAGTTTCCCTTCTGTTTCTGCAAGTAGAATAGCCCCTGTAGAGTTAGCTTTCTTCCATCACAATAAAGCTTCTTCTGAGAACTCATAGAAGTTGGCTTAAGCTCTTAGCGAACTTACGCCAGCTGATCAAGTGACAGCCTGCAGTAAGAGCTAGTACTTGTGAATACAACACCGTCACTTCCAAGTTTGTTATGAACTACTAGGTTGATTAAAGAAAAGAAGGAAGCCCTAGGAGTTGCAACATTATTGCTACAATACTGGAGCTCACCAATCGTCACCAGAAAAGTAGGTTTACCTGGGTAGTTACATACACGACATGGATCTATTGAGATTATTTACATCATATACATGCAGAATGGGTTTACATTATAACATGATACTTAAGCTGATGATGATAGTTGGACGACATGAAAACATCAATCAGGCATTATCCCTTTTGTGAAAAAATGGGGTGTTCTACTATGGGTCATTGACACATAGTGGTCAACAGGGTGCCTTAGCAAGTCTAAGGGATAGATAAGTAAGATTTGATATTTTTGAGTCTGTAAAGGTATGGTCTTTTCCGTATTTTTTGGCTAAGGGGAAGAATCCTCCAGCCGAGTGTGTAGAGACCTTAGTAGGTCCACAACTGAGTGGGCAGGCCCCTCATATAATATTTGAAGCAATTATGTGTCCAATTTATATACTTGTGTGTTTTATATACTTATGCGCATTTGAATGCCATTATCTGAATTTTTGTCTTAAATGCTTCGTGAAGATCTAGTTGTACTGTAATACGTTATTTTATGCAAGACTAGACGTTTACACAAATTTCATAACTCTTTTTAACTGAAAATCACTTTAAGTTTGGGGATTTCATGGATAAGGATTCGCGAAGGTCATATCAGGCCTGAAACTGAAGAAACGCCCTAACCCCACATCACATAGTCTTATGGATGCAGAAACCTGGTTATAGCATCCCCCAATACTGCCTCGAGTGAGACTGCAGCCTGCGCTAAGCAGGTTGCTACCAAAAGTGCCGGTAGTGTAGGGTTTTGTTGGTTAGCACAACTAACACTAAACCTGAGTCCAAGCCCCCTCAAGCCAAAAAATGGTTCCGTAGAAGGAAAATAAAATGGTGACCATCGACCTAGAAAAGAATACCGCACAGGAACCAGAGCGTGAGAAAGAACAAGAGCAACAGATATAAGAACTTGATCAGGATAGTGAAGACCCCTATGTAGACCCAAAGGACGTTGATTCTCCCTTTATTGTCAAACAGAGTCAGAAGCCAAGTACGGGAGGTGAACGTAAGAAGCACAAATCCAGTAAGTCTGTCAGCACGGAGGCCATGGTCTTCACTGAGGGTGACCTTAATGAAATTGGAGATACTTTCAAGTCCGCGACGGAAGATATCTTGGGCCACATTGAAGAAAAGTACCAGTCTGTTTTGATGAAGATCCAGGAGGACCTCAAAGAATTGTAATATCAGGCGATCCAAGTTCAAGTGAGTGTGGTTCAAGCGAACCGGTCTCAAGCGAGCGAGAAACCTTGACATCAGGCAGTGTGTAGTTGGTACTCACTTCAGAGCTCTGGGTTGTACCCCTACCTAATGGATCCTTACACTTGAATGATGTCACAGAGCGGGAGAGCGCCAAATGCCTAAGAATGTGAGTATTAACCTCGCAACACTCCCCCTATACACATTGCATGAGCTGTAACAGGTTGTAGCAGATGAGCTTAAGGTGCGAGAGAAATGAGTTCTCATGGTGATCAGGGATGTGCAGATCACCAATCAATAGATGTGAGATGAAAATAAAAAATCTCTATAGGATCGTGATGAGGTAGCTACGAGAAGGGCACAACTCGAGCATGCCATTTCCTGAGTATGCATTGAACTTCCCGAGCTCCAAATTCAGTCTGACGCTGCTTCTGAAGAAAAAGTGAAACAACTGACATATCCATTTAGAGAATCAAAGACACATGTGGATAAAGTTTTCTTTGATCTGTAGATGAAAATCACTGAGCTTCAATTGAAGTTGCAGCCCACCATGCCACCAGATATCCGAGAGTAGCGTGTGGCTTGTATCCGAACAAATAAGGAAAAGCTCGACATTGCAGTCAAGGGCTGTAGTCAACTATTCGAAGAAACGTTGGAACTATGGGCCTCACTGCAAGAGAACCCACATGTGAAAAATATTGAAGTATCCATCTGGGATAAGAAGCTGCAGTATGACAAGATAAAGGCAACGATGCGCACCTTAGATCCTGTGCAACGGTTTTCCTGGTTGAAAGAGGTGACATATCTGCAGGGATAGATCAAGGAGTTGCAGAAGAAGATGCAGATTATCACTATATGGATGCAACTGTGGGTATAATAAGCATGGAAGCTCTCACCGGCTATGGAATGCACACTCAAGAGTATGCATCAGATGCAGCAAAGCATCGGCCTAGCGACAGAAGGACCGACTATGGAAAAGTTGGTCGAAGAAGTGTTGACACCTAATCCTCAGTGATTGGGGGAATTGAATGTGAACAGTCATCGAGAAGATGAACTGAACAATCACATTCATGTATATAATAGATAGCTGGCTTAATGAATAATCGTATCAATTTTTTGGAGTTACTTCTGGCCTGACATGGTATCAGAGCACAGGTCCCAGGTTCCTTTTTTAGGCGTCCCTTGTAACTCCTGTCCACTGCCTGCCTTCTGCTCCTCTGTCCCACACCTGAAAGAAACGCCTGCCTGAAAGAAATGCTGCCGCTGCATACCTAACATCTGAGAGAGTGCCTGAAGGTAACGCTCTTGTATCAGCGGATATGAATTTGCTGTCTGGTATTAAAAAATGCTGAAACAAATGTTCGGTGTCATTTGAAAACGGTCAAACATCCTCCGCGCGCCCCAGCGCAGGGGTGTCACTGTTGTTTAACTATTCTCCGGTCACTGTTTTTTATTTAGATTCTTAAATACCCATCTCTACGCATTCGGTCGTTTGGACCAAGCGACGGCTAGGGTGATAATGCAAACCAAATCCAGTAGCAATATGCTTATCTCACTCAAATCTCTGGGGCAAACTTAAGCCCTTCACTGCATTATATTGATCTGTGCCATCAACGGATGCAAGGGTGGTAGTCTCTGTTGCAGGAAATCTGCTTTACTGTAATTTTCCGTGATCACTCTTAGTCTGTACGAGGATATCTTCGACCTGACCTGGGTTCGACTCGCGGGAGGAGCTTTTACAGAAGCACGATTGAGTGCCACAATTCCATGATTGACCTCTCCTAATGTTCCCTGCAAAAGCGTTTCAATTATGATTATGTCGATTCGCTTTCCTTCACCGATCTCAGGCCATTACTGCTACCATATACATGGCCACAATCGATGTATGTAAAGTTTGGTTCATCTTCGCCATGGTGTCTTGTATGCCCTCCAAAGGGGACCTTATGACTTCTGCCAATCATGTAATTTATGACTTCCAGTGATCTTCCCCATGAATACACAGTTTTGAATTCGCAGTGCCATCCATATGTACTATTTTTGAATACGTAGTTTTCGAAATTATTGATTGTAATGCTTTAGAAACGCACATGGTGTTCATTGCAATATATATGAAATGCTGTCTGAGAATGTCTCTAACTGCTGTTTGAAGAAACGCACATGGTGAACCGCACATGCTATGAGAATGCCTGTAAAATGCACATGGTGATGTAAGCTGATATTTTAAAGGATGATTGATATATGCATAGCGCAGTTTTGATATGTCACTGTTTTAAACGCTGTTTGATTGAAGTCCATCATACTTTTAGATGCCGAGGATAGCAGCAGAAAATTTGACTATATAGCAGCATAAGTTTTTTTTTTTCATAAGAGAAATTTTTTTGCCATCAGAAGTATTAGTCTATCAGCAAAAGTTTTTTTATATCAGCATAAGTAATCTTTTACAGAATGCATTCAATCATCTCTATGATAGGAATAGTTCTCACTGGCAAGGAGAACTATCCTGACTGGTCCAGGATGGTACAACACACCTTCATCTTCAATGAGTTGTGGAAAGGAGTGTGTTTCGGAGAAGGATACAGTGACCCAAAAAAGCCTACATCAGACAAAGAGCTCGCCATCTGGGAAAACAAGAACAACAAAGCGTATACATTAATCGCAGCGTCTGTAAATAAGGAGGTGAGTCGTCACATTTCAACATATTCAACTGCCTTTGAAGCTTTACAAAAGCTGAAAGAGCTCTATGACTCACATTTTGCACTTGAAGTCGTCCAACTTATGATTAAACTCTTCACTCTTGAACTGCAAAATAATGATCCTCTT
>APFE031758048.1:59123-79541 GCA_000404065.3 Pinus taeda
GGGCTCTCCACAAGATGATCCTCGAAATGATAAAGTACTTCACCCTTCCTATATGATATAACACCCTTATCTATTACAAGCTTCGTACTTTAGGGGGCAATCTGTTACACTGAAATTTGTTACCATGACTACCTACAGTTAATATGGCTCCATCAATAGTCATATTATCGTCCTTGTCAAGCCTCATACCTCTGCTCTTCATGTCAAACTTCAAAAAGAGAGAAAGGCACTTAAAAACATGTTTATCTCTGGGTACGCAGGTTCTCTCTACCTTGCCTGCGTGTACGCATCCCAAACACACTGTACCTGCATACTTGTACGCTCTGTAAGCCAAAGGATGGGTGCGTACCCCTGGAAAGGTCAAAAGGCGCGAGTTTCATCTTTAAAAAGTTACTTGTGGTCACTTCTAGAGCCTTCTAGAAGAGTGTTTGACGTGTATTGAGCGCCTCCAGATGGTTCATGCATCCCTATGATAGAGGAACTTATCCCATCAAGAGAGGAGCTACCCCATCCAAAAGAGGGAGTATCCCATTGATGTTGGAACTGAATAACTTCCTCTAGAACACTATAAATACAGGCCTTGGGCTAGAGGAGGGGAGGTTGAAAGCTGAACATTCCAAAGGGTAGATGCTGCTGGAATTAGGACTTCCATTGTAAACTTGTGAGGAGAGATTACCATCCTTTCTTGTTGCCATATTGGGAGTGGGTGAGCTTGTCAAAGTAGAGGAAATCTCTTGCTGGACCCTGGGAGGAGCTTGCACAACACCAAGGCTCAGGTTGTAATGGTTCCTTTTTTGTTTCCTTAATACAAATAAGTCCATTCTTCTCAATGATTTGTTGTTAATGAATTATTTCATGTACTCCTTGGTCTATATGATGAATATGCTTTGTTTTATGAAATATTTAGGTGTTATGTAATCATTTGACTGTTAGTGTATGCAGGCCTTAAAGTGAAGGAGGAGCTCATCTGGATCAGCAAGGCTGGACTGCTACAACAAGCGTTGGATTTGAGGTAGGATCGAACAACACTTGGCTTCTCATAGAATAATGTATGTTTAGAGAAGGATTGCTCTTGTTTGTCTTGTTTGTCACTAGAGAGTCTTAGACTCCTAGGGAGGTTAGGTTTGTCTGCAAAAATAACTCTTTCCTCATGACACAAGTAATGGAATTATTTTTTCTTTCTCATCATAGAACCTTTTAGTCAAGTATTTATCCTTGGAATATCTCTGAAAATTATCCCAAGTTATCCCTTGTTCATTCACATTCTAGACTATTTTAATTTCCTCCCACCAAATAGTGGCTTTATCGTGCAACTGGTAAACAGGTTTTCGGGCCCTTAAATGATCATTGTATCCATATATCTGGAAATATTGGTTCATATTGATTAACCAAGCCTCAGCTGCTTTTTCCACTTCTCCATTGAATAATGGAGGTTTTATCTTCTTAAACTACCACTACAACTGTATTCTTGGCTTCTTACCACCTCAACCTCCAATGGTATTCCCATATTTTGCCTCAGTATTATTGTTCAACAATGTTTCCTCCATTTCTATAGGACCTTGCTATTGTTCCCTTGTCTCCTCCCTGTGTCCGTTGTATGTGCTCAGTTGATGATTTCTTATGTTCTATCAATTCGAGAGACTTTTGAGGATTTTCTCTTGTTCTAACTTAAACTGCTCATTATGAGCACACAAGTTCATCATATCTCCCTATAGATTTTTAAAATTATCCAACAATGCACCATTCTCATACATTCTATTCTTTGTTGACTCTAGAAACTGTACAAAATGATCTTCCAAGGTATATACACTAATTTCCAACTGATTCAAGCAATTGTACATCTGTTTTGGATGGCCTCCATGCCATGAAACTGAAATGTCATTTTCATCTTTACCACCCTACAGATTTCCAGATAAGCTTTTTGATGATATTTCTACTGATTGAAATCTTTGACTGATGAAACCTTTATCATCTTGATCCTGAATCTCATAGTTAGTTAATGGAGAAAAATTCTAGTTGCATTCATTATTCAACATATCAGCTATTAGATCATAAAAAACTTGTAAGGATTGCTGCAACCTATTACATATAGGTTTGAATGGAACTTCATAGATTTCTACAAGTTGCTTATCCTTTTCTTTAGAGATATTATAGCAAATTTCCTTTAAAAAATGAAACGATCGAAAACATAGTGGTATAGAATTTTCCTATATTACTTGATTATATGTTTCAATGGAATTTAATGACTGTAATTGTGAAACTGAAGAATCTTGATTAAGATTTTCATTGTCTTCTTTGTTGTCAATATCAATACCTAAAGACTGTTTATTTTTTATTACTTTAAAGTTTTATCTGATGAACTGAAATAAAGCAAAACAAAGAGGCAAAGAACCTTCACTTATTTCCAAATTTTTTGCGCTTTGTTCTTCACTTTCATAGCTTATATGAATAACCTGATCACTGTTTTCAAGTTGCTGAAACTGAATTTCCTTATTTCCCAAACTAGCTTCTGATTGCTTTGTTAAGTTAGCTTGAGTTTGAACATAATTATCATCATATTGATCATATTTAGGAAAATCATTGAAAGAAGGAATGTCATCAAACATACACATTAGATCAGTAGATTCCTCTTCCACCTGTTGATCTGTGAATCCATTTTCTGATCTATGGTAGTTGGAATTAGTAGGAATTTGTTCATGGATATCAACCTCTTCTTTTTCTGAAATAAATAGGTCATGGTGATCTTGCACAAAAAAATTATCTTGCATAGTGATCTTCTCTATCATTTCCTCTATTTTTACCTCTGCAATGTTGTTCTTCTTTGCATCTATTCAAGAGTTGTTGGGTTTCTTTCTCTTAGTTGAAATTCTATTTTTAGATCAAATTCTTTTGGATAATTCAAGAGAGATGAATCAGGAGGAGGTCTTATATTTACTGGCATTGAATAATAGATATGATTAAATCTGTGAAAAAATTGTTGTATTGTTTTATTTGGTTGTCTTTTCAACTGATTATATTTAGATTCTATGATCACAAAAAGATTGAATTTGATTATCCATCTATCAAGGAAAAATTTGGCAAACTGTTGGAAATTTTAAATGCTTGCAATAGGCAGATTCTTGAACCAACTCTTTACTCTACTTTGCAAAGAAAGAGCAAAAAGTATGATTCTAACATCATCTTCATCAATCTCAAATAGTTCCATATAATTCTCAAAACCTTGAATATGTTTTTGGGAAATTATACCATTCTCTCCATCAAACTTAGGAAGATATTTGTAATAATTGTCAGGGAAATCATGGAGTATAGGAGGTAAGATGAGTTTGTTATACCTATCTGGAACTTTACATGGTACAAGAATATGTAGATGGATTATAAGGTTAGCCTTGATTGCTTGAGGCTTCTCAATTGGAAAATGATCTTCATAAGTTTCAGAAGAAAGTTGCTCAAATGGGTAAGGAGATTTTATATTTACAATTCTCAAAGGAAAATAATCAAATACCAATCTAAGATCTTCTTTAAAATACAATATAAATTGAAAAACCTTCTTGATGAGAAAGAACACGATCTCTTGGATGGTAATCCAAGTTGAAAGCTTGACCTTTCCCTATTGTTCTTTCAGTTTCATTCCTCTAGTGGAGTCTTGATTGTGAAACTAATTTGGAGCTGGAGTCACCAAGTGGATGATTTTAACATTTGTGTGTCTGATCACTGTCCACCATCATAGATCAGATCTAATATTTGTATAATATTACTGAAGAAAATGTTTTCCCCCGAGGATGGTTTCCATTATGTTATCACTCAATAATTTCTCAAGGTTAAAGAATGAAATTAATGAGGTAACCACAAACCTAATTTTGAGATCAGGGTCTAGCCTTCCTAATGCTCAGAGAAGGCTCCCTCTTTTTGATTTAACTTTGTTGAGTTCATTGATTTTAGGCTAGTTATTTAAGCTTGACTGGGTTTTGGTTTGATTTGGTGGTGGACTCATTGATTTAGATGGATAGATGAATGTCTTTTACGGTTGGGCTATGGAGTCAAAATGTCAAGAAAAAAGGATTGAATCAAGTTCTAAGTATAGTGTTCACAGTGAAAGGTAGCTGAGTAAATTCAGGTGAAGTGTTCTCAATTGGGATCAAGGAGAAATTAAGGATTTCTCAAACCAGATAAAGAGGGAAAAGTAAGAAATCAATCGAAACTAGGGATCAATGAATAATTACCTACTTTGGATATGTAACAGCCCTGAAATAACAACACGTAATTAATTAGATTAATCAAGCGATTTATAATCAACATGCAAATTATCAACTAGTTAACATTAAATAAAAGAAATTTGAGGAGAGACAACTTACCTGCAGAATGCTAGTTGAATTTTGCTAACTGCAAAAAAGTTTTGGAGACAACTCTCCACCCAACCGTAGGCTCAATTGCACAAGATCTTGCTACAACTGGCCACCCTCGAGCCCTCAATCAACGTACTACTACCAGGGTATCCTTTGTCTCTCAAGACTATTCTCACAAGAGAATGGATGGTGGAATCACGCAATGATGGAATGCCTCTCATCTTCCTCACCATCTATTAAATAGAGCAAACATTGGAAGGGGAACCACATGCACACACTCCATGTGTCTACATGCAACTTTATTTCTTTCTTGTTTTATTTCTTTTGTTTTTACTTTTTGATAGCTTTACTGATTTTTACAGCTTTTCTGTTTTATTTCTTTTTATATTTATTTAGAGCTTTAGTATTGTTATTTATTATTTTATTATTATTTATTATTTATTAACTATTACTAATTTTTTATTTATTGTTTATTATTTTTTTTCTTCTATTTTAATATTATATTATATTATTTATTATTTATTATTTATTATTAAGGGAAATTACATACTTCCCCACTTTAAGGAACTTCGTCCCAAAGTTAAGTTGAATTATTTAATATTTTATTTATTTAGTTATTTATTACTTCATGTTTGCCCTACTCCCTCTGCTGAACTAGTATAACCAGTAGGCATCAAAAGTTTCACAACACCCAGGAAATCTCAAGGAATTTCTGTCCTTTTTCCCACTTTCGGAACCAGGCATAAGCCTCCCTGGTCTGTATCCTAGTCCAAGGCTGGCCCCAAGGCTTGCGCTTGACTCAGACCTCATATGCCCCAAGGCAGGCATCTGGTACAGTACTCAATGACTCCGTGCATCTTGCAAGGCTGGCCCACTCCCTCCACAACTACTAAGGCACACAACTCCAGGAATTGAAGTCCTTACACCCCCACCAAACTTCAGCATCCCAATCCAATAATAGGCACCTAGCCTAGAACATCAGGCTTTTGGCCTCCTCAATATGGTCCCATAGCCCTTCAAGTGTTATCCATCAAGAGCTACACAAGACAAAGGATCCACTGGCATATGTAATGTTGATTGAGTTTGTCCCCATCCCACATGGTGTTACTTATTCTCCCTTGTGCATATGGGCTCGCACGAGATCATCAAATAAACCGGCCCTCTTAGCCCATTTGTGGAGTCCTTTGAATCATCACACCTCAACATACAACCAATGTATTAGCTATACCATCATAGTATCATAGAAAATAATCCACATGCCAAGTCTTGCATGTCATCATGTAACATTCATCATTTTTAATCGCAACATTATGAATAATAATGAACTGCATGCTCATGCATGTCATAAATTTGTACACAACTATCACATGCTTCACCTCATGAAATACCATCATAAGTTATAACATCAACATATTTGCATCAAAGACATATCATGACTTCACATAATAAATGAAGCACATGTCAATAAACCTCATATTATAGCGTCATAATTCCTATGCTACATTATGCATATCATATCCATCATGAGTATTCAACATTAAATACCTATCATCACGTAGTAATTGAATATGTAAATAACATCATAATGCCTATGCATATTATCATCATCATAAGGATACATCATCACTATTGTAATAACTATATAAATATGAACCACATGTGCATGATCACCCTCCTACCATCATATCATCAAACATCATCAATATGAGAACATCTCAATACTTATCAAATATAGAATAATACTCTATAAGCATTCTTATCATGATTCATCAGAAAAATCAATTTCATTTACTTTACAAACATTCAACTATGAGCTAACATTATTCAACATCCATTTAGGATCTATGTTATCTCATCAGTGTTATTAGTGTTATGTTTTCATCAAGATACCAATTAGTTTTCCAATAATCATTTCCACTTCTTTCAACTAGGAAGTTGACCATTTACACCATAGGTATAATCATCTAAGTACATTGTTAAATTTCACATGAGCCTCATCATCTTGAGTCTTAATCTCTCGTCATATATTCTAGTGAAATTCATTGTTAAGATATTACTAGTTATACAATCATTATTTAAATCATCTATCTCAAAATTAAATCCCTTGGTTTTACATCCATTTACCCTTTGGCTTACCAATTCCAATATTGATATATGCAATTGCATATAAACACTAGGTCATCACGATTTAATTTTATATCGTGCTTAATTTATGTGCATGAGAGTTTGTTGATCCATGTTGACTTATACATAAATCACTTAACAATTATCATTTTCATACACAAAAATATTTTCTTATCTCATCAAGTTCCTATCTCAATACCATTTGATTGCTTTATCGTAAATTCACCCTTCTTCAATTTGGACAAGAGATTCTTGCTCATTAAATAGTATCTTTATTTTAGATTTTGAAATAGTTGGAAACACTACTACCATCATTGTCCATGAAAAATTTAAATGTGTGGTTTTCTCTGGAAACAACCTCTTTTAATGTTATGGGAACAAAAATTGATAAGTTTCTCTATGTGAAGTCTTATTCATGAAACAATGAGTGTAGTTTAGTAAAGTAAAGCCTCTATTAAGTGACTCTCACTTCTTTTGTCAATTTGTACACAATTCTTCTCAAGGTATCCCTATAAAATTTCTAGCAACATTTCTTTCCTATACTTCAACTATTATTTTTTTTCCATTTAAACCTTTAAACATCTTCCTTGTTTATCATCACTGGTCGTTATGAAAATCTCAACTTCATATCTTCACATTTTTAAACTATGTAGATCATCACTATGTCCTTTACTAATCATGTTGCTTGGTTCAATCATCAATATCATTAAGAGAACTTGCTTCTTGACAAAAACATCCCTTCACTTCCTCCTACCATTATATCATGAAACTTCATGTAACATTATACTCAAAATCATAATAGTTAATTAAACTTAAACTGAAATCATAGTGTACGATTTAGATGTATCATAAAGTTTAAACAATAAAACATGATTTAGATGCTCCAGAAAAGTATCTGCCTTAGCTAAGTAAGCACTCCTAATTAGTTCATCATACAATTTGTATGCTACAATTTTGATATAGTCTATTTATTTGCAAGTTTCAACATCTAGAGCCTTAACCTCTAATTAAGCTAGTATACTTTGACTTATCCAATTACATAACTCATCAAGGACACGTCTACTAAGGAAATTTCAATATTTTCCTATGTTGTTTATGAAAATTGACTTGTTATATGGAGCGTAATAAAAGTTGATCTTACTTCTTTCTTATCAATTATTTCATACTTTTAATTACATCTCATGAGTTTTCCTTATTATTGTTAATAATGTGGATCATAAAATAAAACAAATGAAATAACACAATATTTACATTATTTAGTGCATTAATTATCCATATAAACACAACTTTCTTATGCTAGTTACTACTAAGCAAATGTAGAAACTAAAAATCAATGGATATGGAGTAATCAAAGATCAAGGAAATGATTTGCTTCAAGTCAACGAATATAGTATTTTACCTTTTTCTCTTCTTGAGAATTAACTGTTAGCTCTGCTACATACTTTAGCATTTGTGGGTCAAGCACAGGCCTGATTGGTTTGATTATGCTCAATACAAGATTTGCATCAGCCATCCTTCTTATTCTCCTACACTCTACTTATGCCCTGATAGCCCTCACCATCTCCGTTTTCCTCCAAGTCCTGGCATAAGCCCCTTTCCGTCAAGCCCCTGGGCACTAAGGTTTTAAACCCATATAACCATGTGCCTCCAAAACAAGCGCTATCTGCCAATCCAGTTCTTCTCTATTACATCAATCAAAACATGTGCGATAAACCCCCTGATGTCCGATCTTCCACCTCCTGATCCAAGGGTATTCGCTCCTCCCAATGTCGAAACTTACCCATGCATTGACCCATGGGAGAAGTGATTTTACCCCTATCTCGTCCGCCACACATCTTCTCCTTGGTGGAATCGCTACCCCGCGTATGATTACTGCTTACCTCCCATTAGCGGTGCGGGAAATGCTGCTTACAGCCCATATGTTGTCCCTGCTCATTAATCCTCATGCATATCCTCTGCCCAGTAGGCGTTGGATCTACCTGCCCAGGATCTAATGGCTCACGATTGTCCATTCATGTTTTCTCTTGATAGCTCCTGTAAGCTGATCTCCACCATCCATCTGCAAGATCTAATGGCTCACAATCATTTTGCCTCCACTTTCGCTCGATACTCCGTGCCAAGAGATCTCTGCCGTCTATCTCTACAATCCAACAACTGATATCTATTCTCCTCTGGCTCATACATCTACCATGCAGTCAACACCCTATGTTCATGTTCTGCACCTGAAGGACAACGACGATCAACTACTAGTACCTTATGCAGTTAATCCATAACAACCACATTCAAGAAGCAGAGTGGCCAAGAACAAAAAGGACATGCCTCTAGCAATTGAATTCATTCAACAGTTATGGAGCATTCTTTCATTCAACATTCCACCTGCTAAGAAGGATAACAAAATATTGGAAAAGATTAAGTTCATTCATTAAAGCAGTAGATCGTAGAAGAGGCCCATTTTTATGTAGTTAATGTGGTTGGTGGTCCATTATGACCCCTCCACACATAGAGTAGCAGAGCAATTTTGTAATCAAACTCTATATATACCAAAAGAGAAAATGGGATGATGGTTGATGGTTTTTGCTTTGATGTAAGGTTCAACTTCTGGAGACTGTAACTACTTTGATACTTGCAGCATCTGGTCTTCATTTTCAGCTAATACAAGCTTCTTTTGTTGTTAATTGCTCACTTTCCACTTCTTCTCTGTTCTAGGTTGTGCCTGTTATGCAGTTTCATGTGCTCTTGATATTTAGAATTCGAGGGGTTTTCATCCCACCTCTATGTTAGAGCCTTGTATGTATCATTGCATGTGTTATGCAGGTCCCTGTTTACTTGATGCTAGAGAGCTGTCATCTTGTCTGTGCATTGGGAGATAGATTTGCAGACCTCTTTGCTGGTTGCAATTGGCCATCACATGGTCTTGTGCATCTGTGTTGTGATCAATATTCACCATATTAACTTAATCCTCAAACTATGAGTAATTGGTGGTCTAAAGCCTTGTAGTCTAGGGGTGTTCACCCATGTCTGGAGTTAAGCATAGTAGAAGTGGTTATCTGGATTGAACAAGCATCATTCCTCCCATTCATCCATTTCCAACATTTTGTTGAGTTTGTAATGTTCCCGAGCATCTCCGAGATACAACCTAGGAGAGTTTCTTGGGGTGATAACATTAATTAGTGTCATTGCCGGGGAGAGGAGATTGAAGCTCAGCTTCCCTGGGAGACAACACAGTTCTAGATTTTGATGATAGACTAAGTCTAGGCACATTTCCAGTTGTAATCATCTATCTAGTGACTCCACTGGAGGAAGACCAACCTTTGGCGACTCCACATTATAGTCCTGGCTCAGTTTGTGAGACATACTCGAAGATATCCTCAAAAATCACCTGCTAAACTAGTGCCTGACCCTGAGAAGATCATTAAGCAGAAGAAAAATTCACAGAAAGGAGAATCAAAATCAAGTAAGCCTAAGAAATCCTATGTATCTCTGCAAGAGAAGGTTAGAGTTGAAAATATACAGTTTGGAGATTTAGAGGCTAGCGTTGCTAGTGAAGAATCACCTGCAAAGATTCATAAAGCTCATTGTTCATTTAGTTCCCTTTTGGATCTCAGTCCAAAGATTGCATCCCATACAGTTGACCATATTCCCTTGTCTTTGTCACCCATTCCATTATTCCCCACTAAGATGGAAAGAATCATAGTTGCTAGATATGGACCCTTAGTTTTGCCTGTTCCCTTGAATGCCATAACTGCAAGAGAGTACCAAAAATATATGCCTAAGTTCACTGGTACAGATGGGGTAACAACCAAAGAACACCTTAAAGCTTTTTATAGTTATGCTGATAACTTAGACATAAGTGAAAATGATGTGTGGATGAGAGTTTTTATCTAGAGCCTTGATCGAGAGGCCAGAAAGTGGTTCAGAGAATTGACCCCTAGATCTATTGCTGATATTGAAGCCTTAGATGAGGCATTTTTAAAGCACTGGGGAGATAAAAAAGGACATGTTGTATTACCACACTGAGTTTGGTAACCTGAAGAGAGAAAATAGGGAAACTTTGCCTAATTTTAATAAAAGATTTAATAGGATGTATAATAAAATACCAGATGAAGTAAAGCCAACCCCGACCTCTGCCAAACTCACTTATGCCAATGATTTTGACTCTAATTTCAACTTATTGTTGAGAGAAAGAAGATGTGCCACTCTAGTTGATATGCAAGATGCAGCCCTAGAAGTAGAATCCAATATTATGGCTGCAGAAAAGCCCAAAAGTCATGCTGACAGGAGAAGGCAGAGAGGTGAGGCTTCTTCTTCCTTTGCTTCATCATTAGAGCCTAAGTTAGATAAAATGACTAGAATGATAGAGTCATTGGCAGCTGAAATATATAAGTTGAAGGTTGAGCAGAACTCAGCAAAAACAAGGCAGCAGAACACATTTGCTCCAAGAAATGCCAATCCATTCAGAGGAACAAATGAGCAAATGGAAATTGTCCAGAGGGGTAAAGAAGTTAACGAAGATCAAAAGGTTAAAGCTCCTTTTCAAAATGTAGTCATGGAGGAGGAACAACTTGAAGATGAGGATGAATTTCACTACATGGAAGATAAAGGCAGTGCTTCCTTTTTACATTGGCTGCTTATGAAGAATCTTTGCTGCAGGAACAAGACAGTAAAAGGTGGGACAGAGAGGTTGTTCTGCAGATTGGTGAATAGCAAAAATACAATCTAAGGTCTCATGCAAATAATGTCAAGGAGAGTCCTGCCCAGAGAGCTGCTATCCAAACAGAGTCATAGAATACCAGACAGAAGAGACCAGCAACTGATCTAGTCATCCTAAAAGCACCAGTTCAAGAGGTAAGAGGTCCTGATAAGTCCCCTTCCCCTTTTACCTTTGAAGTAGAAGTTTAGAAATTGAGAATATATGTGCCTCTGTTAGAACTTGTAAAGAGTGAAGTGTTTAGAAAGCCTATCCTTGAAGCTCTTGAGTTGAAGAAAACACAAACCTCCACCGACTCTATCAATTTGCAAGATGATAGACCTGCAGTTGTGCTAAGCCCTATGACCAAATCTGCTAATGATAATTCTCCATCTTTTTATGTCTCCTTGATCATTCATGATAAAATCCTTCATAATTTCCTGCTACACACTGGGGCTAGCCACAATCTGATGCCAAAAGCTGTCATGGAAGAGTTAGGCCTTGACATCACGAGACCATACCATGATTTATTCTCTTTTGATTCAAGGAAAGTAAAGTGCCTAGGATTGATCAAAGACCTCGCCATTACCCTAACTCAGCTACCCATGAAGAGCATGGTGATGGACATTGTGGTAGCAGATGTCCCTCCTAAGTTTGGCATGCTGCTATCCAGAGGATGGATTAAGAGACTAGGTGGGACTTTACATAATGATTTATCTTACGCCACTGTCCCAGTCTTTGGAGGAGAAAGCATGAGATTATATAGAGAAGCATAGTTGGCATATATCATCAGTGATGAGAAGAATCCTTATAATTATCCCATTTATGCTATGGACACCGATTTTGGAGCATGTATTCTCCAAATAGAAGAATCTCAGAAGGCCTCAATACAACTCAGGAAACAAATAGTGCAGGCCAAGGAAGAGCAAGGAAGTTAGGTTTGGGAGATGTTCTTTGATGGAGCATGTTCCAGGGAGACTGCAGGAGCAGGGGTGGTGCTGATATCTCCACAACAAGAAAGCATACAACTATCTTTTAAGCTGGCATTTCAAGTCACCAACAATATAGCAGAGTATGAGGCTCTGATATTGGGCCTTAACGCAACAAAAGACAGAGGAATCAAGAACATAAAGGTGTTTGGAGATGCTAATCTGATTATTCAGCAAGTAAACAAAACATTTCAAGCAAAGCACCCAAGGCTGAAAGCATACAGAGACGAGGTATGGAGACTCAAAGATTCTTTTGATAGTTTTTGTATTTCATACATCCCTAGAGCCAAAAATTATCTTGTTGATTCCCTTGTTGTGTCTGCTAGCATGTTTATCCCTCCCATGCCTCCTAGACTAGTTTATGAAGTCCAGATGAAATATAGACCATCCTTGCCTGATAATGTCTAGCATTGGAAAGTTTTTGAAGATGATGATGAAGTGAATAGGTTCTTGCAAGTAATTGATGAATTCTCTGAAATGAAAATTGACCAAGAGAATGAAGCCTTGCAAGAAATCCCAGAATCCCAGCTTAGAAATAAAATTGGCAAAAGTAGCATTGTCCAACTGCCCAACAATCATATATCTAAGGGTCTTCTTCCATTAGAAAAGTTGTTTGACCAAAATGATGTGCCTTACAAGGCTGCCCAAAAAGAGGACCAATCTACAGTTTGTAAGCATAATATAGGGAGTACAGGTCAGCCTAGATATATAAATATATCTACCCATCTATTTGCTGACCAAAGTGCTGAACACTGCAATTTAATGAAACAATTTGCTGATGTCTTTGCTTGGGAATATAATGACTTGAAGAATTACGACCAGAAGATTATCCAGCATAAAATACCCTTAGAGAAAGACACCATACCTTTCAAGCAAAAGCTGAGACCAATAAATCCTATGCTCCTCCCCATGATTGAAAAAGAAATAAAAAAAGTTGTTGGCTACCAAAATTATTGTTCCTCTCAGATATTCAAAATGGGTAGCCAATTTTGTTGTGGTGAGGAAGAAATGTGGAGAAATCAGACTCTGTGTTGATTTCAGAAACTTAAACAAATGCTCTAAGAAGGATAACTGTCCTTTACCCAAGATGGAGCATTTGCTGCAAAAGGTCTCAAGGGCTAAAGTGATGTCTTTCTTAGATGGATTTTCAGGCTTTAATCGGATTGCTGTACATCCAGATGACCAAGAGAAGACTGCATTCACCACTCCTTGGGGCACTTTTATGTATGCCAAGATGCCTTTTGGATTGATGAATGTTGGAGCCACCTTTTAGAGAGCTATGGATATAACATTTGTGGGAGAGAAGGATAAATTTGTCCTTATCTACCTTGATGATATAACAGTATACCCTAGCAGCCATCATGACCATTTGCAGCATTTGAAAAAAGTGTTCCTAGATTGCAGAAGGTTTGGGATTTCAGTCAATCCTAAAAAGTCACAATTTGCTTTAGAAGAAGGCAAGCTGTTAGGACATATTGTTTCTACTATATGTGTCCAAATTGACCTAGAAAGAGTCAAAGCCATACAAACTTTGTCTATCCTGAGATCAAAGAAGGATATCCAGTCCTTTCTGGGCAAAATAAATTTTGTAAGGAGGTTTATCCCAAATTTTGCAGAATTGGTGAAGAATATTACCTCCATGTTGAAGAAGGGGTCAGAGACCAAATGGACTAAGGCAGCCAGAAAATCCTTTGAGTCCATTAAGAAAGCCATTATGGAAGCTCCCACTCTAAGTAGTCTAGATTATAGCAAGGAGTTCCATATATTTTCTTTTGCCTCTAAAGATACCCTTGTAGCTATTTTATTGCAAGCATATGAAGAAGGCTCAAAGCATCCTGTGGCATTTTTCAGCAAAACATTAAGGGATGCTGAGCTGAGGTATGATATCATTGAGAAGCAAGCATATGCTCTTATCAAGTATTTAAAAGCTTTTAGAGTTTATATTCTGCATTCAAAGATAATTGTGTATGTACCCTCTACTGCAATAAAAGATGTCTTAACACAACCTGATGTTGATGGAAGAAGGGCTAAATGGGTTGCAAAACTGATTGAGTTTAATATAGAATTGAAGCCCACCAAGCTTGTTAGAGGTCAGGGTCTTGCCAGACTATTAGCTAAAGAAAATTGCAGAACATTGGACATAAACCTCATGTGCTTGAATTCAAAAAATGGTCCAACATCAGAAGAGGAAGCAACTGAACTAGAAAGAAAGCAGTCAGTCGTAGAAAATGTAGCTTCTTGTGATTGGCATTCTGCAATATTTGTAGGTAGAATTCACCATAGAGTGCTAATTTATCTTCTCAATAATCGAAATAAATGAATTCCATTTGAAAGGGAAATAAATGCTCATGAACAAAAAAATCTTGAGGAGCATTTTCAGTGGAGAAGAATGATTTGAACTATGATATGTCTATAATCATCAAAATTTTCAATTACAAGCTCAACTCATATATGTCTCAATGAAATTGAAAGTAATATTAAAGGAGATGTTAATGGTTAATTGTTTCCAATACACCATTACCCACCCAATCTGAATTTGCTTTTGTATTCAACTTAATAACTGGATTAGTTATATATATATATATAAGATTTTCATTTTATGATTTCCATTTCTTCTAACTGATATGACCTTAAGTACTTATTTAGTTGGTTTCTTGAGTTTCCTATGTAAATATAGGATATTTTAATTTTAATTTCAAAGTTTAAGGTTAAAGCTTTCTTGAAAATTTTCAATTTCTTATGTCAATTTAAGATAATTTTATTTCAATTTCAAAGTTTAAAGTGAAAGCTTCCTTAACAAATTATAAATAGAATATTAGTAAAAAATCTTAGTATTTGTTTCACTATGTATATCAAGTGGTGTAACACTGAGAGTATACAATTAATAATAGATTGCCCACAATAAACTAACATAAACAATTTCTACAAATATTTTTCCATTTATTAAATTGCACACATACCAAGCACTAGTTAATGAAGTAACAAATGAGAGCTGACCAAGGATTTCATTAAAATCAATTCCTTTTATAGCACACTAGCGATCTTATCTATAATTACCCGCTTGTAAATTGTCTTATCTAGATCTAGCTTTAGGTGACGGTTTAGAAGGCGTTATCATGTAGCGTTTTTTGTTTCAACACTAAAACTTTTTCTTCCTTACCTACATTCATTGCAAAGAAGATCTTCTACTTCTAAGCTTACGACACTAATTAATAAAAAAGGTATTTTTTCTTTTATAATTCCTTGAGCATTGGCCTTCCTATATATAGGTGTGATGTGTGATGAACAGCATGGTGAATGTGTAGTCTAATTATTGTATGTTTTTATTTTTTCACTAAAAATATATTTTTTTAATGGTGAATTTTCATTGTTTGAAATGTGTTTTCAAATGTATAAATAGATTCAGAACCCTCAAAAATCTTGGGGCACTCAAATTGTACATATTATAAATTTCAACTTTAAACTGAATAACCTAACATATATCACCAAGATAAGTAAAAACATTAGATAATTACACATATATATGTTTTATAAGTTAAGCATATATACATTTTAAAAAACCCTAATAAGATTCTTAACCATGGAGTTCACTCCCACTTTATCATGGAAATTCTTAATTTGTAAATAGGCTTTGTTATATTACTATGGACCAATAAGATCGCTTATCAATAAAACCTTCCCTGAAAATAATAACTCTTTTCACATGTCACTTACTCATATGACATTTTTGTCTAATTAAACAATTTAATTAAAAGAGAAAAAATGATATAACTACTTTGGAGATAAATCTCAACATTTGATTTGTGAATAGTATCAAAAAATATTTTAGAATATTATATGAAAGAAAAATCCATACTATTCACGTAATAATTATTGAAAATTAATTAAAATTTTTAAAATGCACATTCTGAAATAAACACACATATCTACTTAATTAAAATATATTATACCATTAAAACATAATAGCAAAAGAAATATTTCTACAAACTACTATCAAATCCTCTACATAGTGTGATTGTGATTATGGGATTTCATTTTTCCTATTTGTATGTTACTATGATTAAAGTGATAATGATCAATGGTTATATTACTTATTCTAAAATATATTTTAAAATTTAAGAATATAAATATCTTAACTAAAAAAGACTCTAAAAATATAAATGTTTTAACTGAAAACATTATGAACTCATGCTTATCGTTGTTTTTCTTGTTACGAAATGCCTAAATTATATGTGAATTATATTATGACCTTCCACTTGTTCTTAATTCCTTGCTTTTCTACTTCACTTACAAAATAATTAGGATGTATGAATGCAAAAAGTATACTGGGATCTCCAAGGCATTTGGCCTTTACTCAATGGGAAAAATATCATTTGTAGCTAGCATTCACCTTATAGTGCTGATTTATGTTCTCGATAATCGAAATAAATGAATTCCATTTTAAAGCGAAATAAATGCTAAATGAATTACATCTTAAAGGGAAATAAATGCTCATGAATAAATAAATCCGGAAGAAAAATTTTCAATCAAAAAAATGATTTGAACTATGATATGTTGATAATCATAACATGTTTCAATTACAAGTTCAACTCGTATATGTCTCAATGGAATTGAAAGTAAGATTAAAAGAGTTTTTAATTGTTAATTGTTTCCAATACACCTTTTCCCACCTAATTTGCATTTGTTTTTTTATTCAATTTAATAACTGGATTAGTTTTAAATAAATATATATAAATATAAAAGATTTTCCTCTAGATTTGCCATCTAGATGTGCATAATGTCTTCTAACTGGTGTGACCTAAAGTACTTATTTAATTAGTTTCTTCAATTACTTATATAAATATAGGATATTTTTATTTAAATTTATTAGTTTCTTATGTAAATATAGGATATTTTAATTTTAATTTCAAAGTTTAGGGTGAAAGTTTCTTTGACAATTTTCAATTTCTTATGTCAATCTAGTATAACTTAATCTCAATTTCAAAGCTTCAGGTGAAAGTTTTTTTTGACAATTTCTAAATAGAACATTAGTAAAAAATCCTATTATTTGTGTCAATGTATATCTCTTAAACAAATGGTGTAACACCTAGATTATACAATTAATAATAGATTGCCCGTAATAAACCAACACAAATAATTTTTACAATTTTTTTTTTCATTTGTTAAAGTGCACAAATACCAAGAACTAGTTAATGAAGTAACAAATGGGAGATGACCTATTATTTAATTAAAATCAATACATTTTATAGCATATCAATGATCTTATATATAATTACCCACTTGTAAATTGTCTTATCTAGAGCGACATTTAGGAGATGATTGAGAAGGTTTTATCATGCACTTTTTTTTCCAACACTAAAACTTTTTCCTCCTTGCCTACATTCATTGCCAAGAAGATCTTTTACGTGTAAGGGTGTCGCACTAATCTGTAAAAACACTATGTTTTTTATATTTCCTTGAGCATTGACCTTCCTATATATATGTGTGATTTATGGTGAATAGTATGGTGAATATGTAGCCTAATTATTGTATATTTCTACCTTTTCACTGGCAATATACATTTTTAATGGTGAATTTTTATTGTTTCAAATGTATTTTCAATTTTATAAATAGATTTAGAGCACTCAAAAATCTTGGGGCACTCAAATTGTGCATATTATAAATTTCAAATTTAAACTGAATAACCTAAAATATATCACCAAAAAAAATCAAGAACATAATATAATTAAGCATATATGCGCTTTATAAGTTAAGAGTATATACATTTTAAAAAATTGTAATAAGATTCTTAACCATGGAGATTCACTCCCAATTTTTCATGGAAATTCTTGATTCCATGGCTTATCAATAAAACATTCCTCTAAAACAATAATTCCTTTCACATTTCACTTACTCATATGCCATATTTTCTAACTAAACAATTTAATTAAAAGAGAAAAAATGATATAACTACTTTGGAGATAAATCTCTAAATTTGATTTGTGAATAATATCAAAGAATATTTTAAAATGCTCTATAAAAGATAAATCCATAGTATTCACCTAATAATTCTTGAAAATTAATTACAATTTTTGAAATACATATCCTGAAATAAACACACCTAACTACTTGATTAAAATATTATACCATTAAAACATGATAAAGAAACAATATTTCTACACAGTACTATCAAATCCTCTTCATAGTGTGATTATGAAATTTCACTTTTTCTATTTGCGTACTACTATAATTAAAGTGATAAAGATCAATGGTTATATTACATACTCTAAAAAGTATTTTAAAATTTAGGAATATAAATGTCTTCACTAAAAAGGGCTATAATAATATAAATGTCTTAACTTAAAACATTATGAACTCATGTTTGTTATTATTTTGTTGTTACAATTTGTCTAAGTTATATGTGAATTATATTATAACTTTTCAATTATTCTTAATTAAAAGAGAAGAATGATATAAGTACCTTAGAGATAAATCTCAACATTTGATTTGTGAATAGTATTAAAGAATATTTTAAAATATTCTATGAAGGATAAATCCATACTATTTACCTAATAATTCCTGAAAATTAATTAAAATTTTTGAAATTCATATCTTGAAATAAACACCCCTGTCTACTTAATTAAAATATATTATACCATTAAAACATGGTATCAAAAACAATATTTCTATAGAGTACTATCAAATCCTCTGCATAGTGTGATTATGAGATTTCCTTTTTTCTAATTTCATACTACTATGGTTAAAATGATAATGATCAATGGTTATATTACTTACTCTAAAATAAATTTTAAAATTTAGGATTATAAATGTCTTACCTAAAAAGGAATCTAAGAATATAGATATCTTAACTGGAAACATTATGAACTCATGTCTATCCTTGTTTTTCTTGTTACAAATTGTGTAAGTTACATGTGAATTATATTATGACCTTTCACTTGTTCTTAATTCCTTGATTTTCTACTTCATTGGGAAGAGAATTGAGGATGTATGAATGTAAAAAGTAGATTGGGAGCCTCAAGTCATTTGGCCTTTACTAGAGGAAATATCATTTGTAGCTAACATTCACCTTATAGTGCTAATTTATGTTCCCAATAATCGAAATAAATGAATTCCATCATAAAGGGAAATTAATGCTCATGAAAAATGAAATCTTGAGGAATAATTTTCAATAGAGAAGAATGATTTGAACTATGATATGTCCATAATCATCACAAGTTTCAATTACAAGCTCAAGTCAAATATGTTTCAGTGAAATTGAAAGTAAGTTTAAAAGAGTTGTTAATTATTCAATGTAGTAAATACAAACAAAACTACCATAGCCATTAGCAATAGCTACATTTTACATTAGTTACATCTTACATTTTCCTTTTTATGGTGCATGATTCACAATATAACTAAATTGTCAATTTTCTGATTCAGGTATTTATAGAGGAGTTAAGCACCATAGTGTGATCACAAAAGTATTTGATAAAGCCTTAATTTCACTATTTTTCTTTAATTTCACTCTTTCTACATAATATTTGATAAGCCTTATTAGCAACCTAATGGAATGTAAAATTGATAATTTTACATAGTTAAAATTGCAAATAGGTTTTTCATTTTGCAAACTCCATATAATAATTTTAAAAATGTTTTTCTTAAACTTGAAATGTAAATAAAATATTTAATTTCATTGGAGAAATATGACAATACTCTCTCTATTTTTAACCCAGGGATAAGATGTGAAAGATAGTGAATCCATTTCAATGGTTAAGATGTGAAAGATAGAGAATCGATTTCAATTGATTATTTGATACCTTTGAATTACAAGTGTCTATATTAGTTTTCACGACCTATTGGTTTCATCACTTTGGCAAAAATGTCTATAAACTTCTACTTGACAATGGAGATTCTAGGATTTATTACAATATTATGGGCCAATACCCTAGCTTGTAAATACTATATGCTGAAAACCCATAACTCTGCTTAGTATGACACCTATTAATGTGAGATATATTTTTTTTTAAATTAATTAATTGAAACTGAAAAAAGGGAATAACTACTTTGAATATAAATCTCAAGTTTTTATTGTGTACACTATTATAAATATTGTAGAATTTTCACTGAAGATTAAATTCCTACCACTGAGATATCAGTTATTGATAATTAAATATTGTAATACTTCATTCTTGTTTTTTCTTTATAAGTGAACCCCAAAAAATTTATAGTAAATCCACATCTAGTACTCATGCAAATGAACACCAAGAAATCATCTTAAGATGATTATTATTGTATA
>APFE031758055.1:0-11708 GCA_000404065.3 Pinus taeda
AAGCGGACCAATTCCCTGTGATGCTGAATTTGAGAAATCCTCTCGCAAAATTCATAACATGATTGATAGCGGAAACACGTGACTGCAAGTGGACAAGCCTGCAAATAGGTCAAAGAGGTGGGCTCCTCTCTCACATGGTGACCACGCTTACCACCCCTCCTCCTTTGTACCTCAACCTCTGGTGTTGACTCACGGTCATCACTTTGCTCATAGTTGGTTTCGGTTTCTGACATGGTTTCAAGAGCAAAGTGGCTGAAATGTACTGCTGCTTCTACTCAAATGACTTGTTGTTTTAACTGTTGAAATGCTACTTCAAGGGGACAAATAACACAAGGGAGATGGTTAGGGAAGGGGCCTTTTGAGGGAGCTGAGGGAAAATATATGAAAAAGGGAATTTAGGGAAGGAATCATAACATATGGTTATGTTATTGAATTTTAGGGATAGGGGTAGGGTTTTAGGGCTTTGGATATTTTTTTTAGGGAGATTAGGTTAAACTGACAAGGGAAGTGGTAATGAGATGTGGGAAAAAATGGGAGTGAAAAGGATGACCTTGAAAACAACAAAACAAAACCCTGGCTTTACTTGCACTTTGACATTTTTAAGCTAAATACACATGAATTTCCCATTTCAACTTGATGGCATTTATACACATTTTCCATGATCATTTTGCTTTAGCAAGCAAAAAACATTGATGATTAGAGGCCTACCTGCAAACTTGAGGAGATTTGAGGTCGTTTTGAAGTGTGTAGGCAATTTGCTGTAGGTGAATTCCCAACGGGTCGCGCGCGCCCAACACGTCGCGCCAGTGTTTTTTTCTAACTGCTATGACCCCCTTGACGCGTCGCGCCTGCCCAATACGTCGTGCACATGTCTGGATGGGTCGCACGCGGGCTCTCTCTGCAATTTCACCCAATTTCTTTCCAAATCGCTTTTCACTATTGCTTTGAGGTAAATGATGATCAAATGGAGGGAGAGGGGGCTTTATAGGCTTGATTTAAATTAATTTCCCCTCAAACCCTCTTTCTAATGTTTATAACTTGACACTTTTTCGAAATTTAAATGCTACTGACTCTATGGTTTCCTTTTGTCCGGAAATTGGTTGAACTAATGCTTTTTCTTGGAAATTTTTGCAGGGATAGCTTCTGAGGAATCTTGGCAAATGGGACCAGGGCTGCATGCTGACTTTCGAAGAATTTTGAATTTTTACAAGTTTTTACAAAAATGAGAAAATGACCTTGTCTTTAAAAATAGGGTTTTTAAATCCAAGGTAAAAATTAGCTATACAAGATGAAATCTTTTGAAGAAATACTTTGATAGTCATCCCTCTGGCCTGCTGGGCATGTATTGACTTTTAAAGACATGACATCAAGGACAAGTTGGACCTAAACCCTAGACCTAGGACTTTTGACCTTAAGACAAGACAAGTAACCTTGAAAGAGTTTATTGACTGAAACAACTTGATCCAGCAGTGCCAAGAGGGGAATAAAGACACCAGCTCCTCCATCAGGGTTATGGCATGCGTAATGGAATGCAATGAGATGACACTGATGAGACACCTACTTATGCAAATGCAAAGAGTTTTGATCGCTGATGGAGGGCTAGTAGACCGACTCTAACAGAATGAAACAACAGACATATCAACATATTAGTGAAAGAAGTTTTGATGTAGGCGACTGGATTTTTTTACAGATACAACCATACAAACAAATGTCCCTCAAGCAAGTTAAGAAGGATAATAAATTATCACCCAAGTACTATGGTCCTTACAAGGTGTTGCAAAAGATTGGTAGTATGGCATAAAAATTAGAGCCGCCTGCATCTTCTTAAGTACACCCAATTTTCCATGTTTGAAGCTTAAATAAGGTTATCAACAATAAGCTCCTAGTTCAAACAATGTTGCCAAAACTTGATGAAGAAGGAAAAATCATATTTGAGCTGGAAACAGTCACAGAAATAAGAACCTGACAACTACAAAATTGATTAATTTCAAAGTATCTCATTAAGTTGGAGAACTTACCGATTGAAGATTCCACATGTGAGGATGAGAATTTTATACAGAAGCATTCGAAACTACTCAAGTGTTGAGGACAAATTTATTTTGAAAGAGAGGGGCATGGAAGGTCCCTATAATACTAGTGTATCCACCTTATTATTATTATTGTTATTGTTGTGCCCTTACATTATTATTGTTATGTAGGATCTGATTATATTGTGACCCCTTAGACTCCTATATATACCAAGGAGGCCTTATCATTTGTATCATCTAAGAATTGTTCATTTATGAAATGCAATGGAGGTTTCCCCCTCAAAGAAGAAAAAATTTAAGTCATTGATCTATCTTTTATTTTATTTTGTGAGTTGGTTTCATAACAAATTTCTACGGATGTTCGCCAATATTTTATGATATCATTAAGTAAAAAATTTTCTGAAGTAGTTTGCTATCAAGAATCTACTGAAAAAACTTGAAAAAGAGTGGAAATTTGAGGAGCAATGTGTTGTGAAGAATAATTGGCAACATTTTTTGACATACCATTGCCTTTTGGTATCTTAAGAAGGTGTAAAGATAAGGTGGATCTTCTGGTGTCCCTGAAGACTAAGAAATGATGATAGTTGTCTGGTGACCACTGCTTGGCTTTATTACAAACAAATAAATAAGAAAGAGCTCCACAAAATAACTCATCATAATGGTTGGCTTCATAAACATATTTCTTGATATTTGCATCAATAGCTTAACTCTCAACCACCTTAGAAGGATCATGTGGCTTTGCAGGAATAGTAGCTAGCTTCAACTCATATAAAGGTTGGAGTTCCTTTTCAACATTTGTGTAATTATGAAGGGTAAACAAACCAATATGTAAAGTGAATTCGAGCCAAATATTCTTGGAACATTTCTTTAATTCAAGGGTTATTCCTATTCCGACTGTTTGATAGGAAACTTATCTACATAAAAGATTGTCTAGAACATAAGGGGGAAGACATGTGGTTTAACATTATATCCCCAAACCCTAATATATTTAATTTTTTTTCCAAACACCATTCCCTAATTCTTGATAGACAATTCATAGAAACTATGGACTAATAAGGTTGAAACTGAAAATGGCTTGGTAAATGGGAATTATGATGAGATGACAAATGCATTAAAAGTGATTAAAATTAATTTCCTCCCACAATATGCTATGGTAAATGTGGATGGGGAGAGGGTCAACAAGTGTCCATTTCTAACCCATAGCTGGAACGTTTAAAGAGAAATAGATGGAATCCATTATATAGGTGGGCATATAAAAAAGAGGGTCATGAGTGACTGTCTTTTTGGGGTGAAAATGAAAAATATGTTTGGCTGAATTATTAGACAATATTTGAGCCCAATTGAAAATAAATCCCTCAAAAACCCTATGAATATAAGGGACCCAAACTTTAGGGAACTATGAGATGCTTTGGTAGGAAAATAACCTACATAACATAGAGGTGATATAAAAAAAGGAGGACTTAAGGATTGCATGGAATAAAGGCCAGACAACTCTTCCTTATGCTTGTTAGGGTCACTTCCCCAATATTTAATGAAACTAGGTAGTTCTTTATCCTTGCCATTACATTCTTCTTTCATAAATCTTCCAATAGACTCGGAATTATACAAAAAATGTGGCTCAGACATATGATACATACCCTATATATGTTGAGGCTTGAATGAACCAATAATTTTTCTCCACGAGGTGATGAACTGCTTGTCTAAAATATCTATATTCTCCACCACCCAACAAATCATATATGCATAGGGGACAATCTCGGGGTGCGAAGAAATTTTGTTTAAGTAGGATTTTGAAACATCTCTATTAGTTGCATCAGATGTTTTGTTGCCACCTTGTTCTATGATTTCCACTGTCGACCTTTCATAGTATTAAATTGGTAATTCTTCCTCAAGTAGCTCATACTTAGCATTCCAAGACAAAATGCCATAATCCCTTATTCATATAGTATCTGAAAAGAGAAAAGAGCTTGATAACTTGTCATCAATAATCACCCAAAAATACGTAGTTGGTTGCTGTGGGGGAATTTTTTTTTCTTTGGTTTCACCATTCCTGTTGCTGATACAAAGCTTAAAAGGGTGTTTAATTGTTACAAAATAAAAAATGGGCTATGGTGCTTTCACTGAGTTATTACTGTTAAAACTTGTAAATCAATATAAATGCAAGCAACTATAAACTTAAAATTTTACATGTGGGAGTAAATAACTAAAAGGGTGGTAAGTATGCCAAATTGAATATGAGCATGTATTTCAAGTCATTATGTCATCATAAAAAATGTTCGAGGGTGATAGGTGGCACAGTTTGATTGAAAATGATAGTGAATTGGAATTCATCATGGTGAATTACATCATCTTGGAAGCTAGAGCCCGAAAGGAACAAAGAAGCATGTTTAAGGAATGGTCAAGATGATTGGAGTACAGGGTGATGTGGAATGTGACATACAAGTTCCAATGGGAATTTATATTGACACCATGTGGATGATCCAAGTAATTTCAGAAATGAAAGCCCAAAAGGAGTGAAGGGTCAGTGCATTGAAAGGAGTGAGACAACATGGAGTGGAAGTGCATGGAAGCTGGAAGAATCAAGGACTAATAAGAAAGCCAAAGAGAAAAGGTGAGTAGGGCCTACAATCTAAAGTGTGGTGATGATCTATTCCATGAGATGATGTGGAAAAATGGAAACTTGAAAAGCATGAAGGGAAAAGCTTTTAAAATGAAGGCCAAGTGAGAAAGGGAGGGTTCACTATGCCACATCATATGGTTGTGTCACCCCGCAAGGTGATCCCTCGAAGGATGGGTTTGAATAGGTTATGAAAAATCCCGGGAAGCACTATTAGGAAAGGTGTCGAGCAATGAAACAAGGTATGCACATGTTTTAAAATAAAGGCTTTTTATAACACTTGCAAGCATGAAAACTTTGATTATTTGATTAGTGCTCGGCTGCAGTGGTTTTGGCGGCCTTATTAATACACAATTTTTAACTAATTAATAATACATGAAATGAAATCAAGGCTAAGAATATTGATCAAACTACAATTAAATGGATTTTATGAGTTTTTATAAGAAAGGTTAAGGAAAATATAAGTCTAAAAATGTAAAGGGTCCCCATATTTTATTATGATGTTAATATAAAATGGGGGGTTTTGTTTTCAACAACAATTTGTAATCTGGTTTCTTCTTCATATGATGATAGTGAGGATAAAATTCCACCTCCATTTTCTTACCTTCCTCTATGTGAGTCCATCGAACAGGAACCTACACCGACACCACAACTTCCTAGATGGGTCTGTTCAATTTGAGAAGTAGCAAATTATCTTTCTAGTGAACCTACAAATCAACACCATACTCATTCAAATTTTTATCAAGCCTCTTCTCCTTTGGATTAAGTTTTAAAGATTCATGATCTAAAAACAATTACAAAAGATTCAAGCCATCCATATTGGGATACAATTATGAATGACAAATATCATTCCTTAATGGCGAATGATACTTGGAAACTTGTCCCTCTTGTAAAAGGAATAAATCTTGTTAGATGTAAGTGGGTGTATAGAACTATGTATGCATTAGATGTAAGTGTTGAAAAACATAAGTCCTAGTTAGTTGCTAAAGAATTCTCTTAAGTTGAGGGAGTTGACTATAATGAAACCTTTTCCCTATTGCCAAAATGAATTCCATCTACCTTGTTCTAACCCTTGCTGCCTCACATGGATGGAAGTTTCATTGAATGGATGTTAAATCTATGCTTTCTTGCATGACGATCTACAAGAACAAATCTACATGGAACAACTTCATAGTTATGTTCAACTACAACCATGTTTGTCACCTTAAGAAATCTCTGTATGATATTAAGCAAGCTCCTTGAGCTTGGCATCCTAAAGTGGATAATTTTCTTCTTAACATTAGCTTTTATAGATGTAATTATGAACCCAATATCTACACCAAGAGAGTAGGAATGCATGTCATAATCCTTGTTATTTATGCTGATGACTTTATCCTCACCGGTAGTGCATTAAAATGTTAACCCATGTGAAATCAAGCCTTAAGAAAACGTTTGAAATGAAAGAATTAGGATATTTGTATTATTTCCTTGGCCTCTAAGCGTTGCAAACTAAGGAAGGAATTCCTCCTTCCCAATCTAAATATGTGTGTCACCTTCTTTTCAATTTTCACATGGAAAATTGTAAACCAACCCCTTCTCCCTTTCAATATGGAATCAAACTTGCTACCATTGCACTAGAACTAAAGGTGATTTTATGTTATGAATTTCATTATTTGGTATCCTTTTATAATTGTCACATACTCATCCTAATATTTCCTTAGTTGTTGGTCTTGTTGCTTGGTATACATAAACACCTCATGAAAGTTATTGGAAGGTATATCTAGGGTAAAATTCAATTTTGGATACATTATAGTTTAGGGGGGACTCCTTTATTGGTTGGATTCACTGATTTAGATTTGGTTGGTGACCATAATGATTGGAAGTCTTCTATAGTTTATTTTTTCAATCTTGGTTAGAGACATATCACTTGGGCTTGTAAGAAGTTACAAGTTTCTTCTATTTCTTTAACAAAAGTAGAGTACTAATAAATGGTTAATGCAAGTCAATAATCCTTGTTGCTTCTATAGATCCTTCCAAAGTTTTGACTTCAACAACAACATTCGACCACCCTTTGGTGCAACAATAAAAATGCAATAAATCTCACCAAAGATCGAGTTCAACATTATCACAACAAAGAAATTTACAAATGCATTTGATCAGAAAGCTCATTCATGATTGGGTTATTGAAGTTATATTTTTACCATAAAATTATCAAGTTGTAGACATTTGCACAAAGTTTCTTATTGTTGATGCCTCGAAAATCGTTGCAACAACATTGGGGAAAACCACCCGGTCCGGACCTTAAAGGCATCTTCTTTTCCATTTGGTGTGGTGGCTCCGATTGGAAATAATGGAATCAATTTCCCAACAATTTGAAGATGGGATGGATAAGTGGTGGATTTATGATATCTAATGATAATGGATGATGATTTAATCTAAAAAGTAAAATTATAAACAACTAATCTATCCTGGGGAATTTCTACTTTAGTGTAACTTTTGATGATCTTTATTCACAAATAGGCATATAGATGACTCTATTAGTGAATAAGGACATTTATTCATATCGTAATTACTTTGTTCAAGTAGTTGAACAAAACAATGATTAAAACATTATTACACTATTCTTCATATATCATTGACATAAATATGATTGAAGGAATAACATTCCTTAAACATTCAATAGTGATAAGCATAAGTACTACTATTAAAACACATATATATATATATATATCCAATGATAGCAAGATTAAATAAATGTCGATTCACATTAAAGAATGAAGCAAGAGCATAGATAGTAGTACCATATGTTATTTGAATCACTCCTGATATCAATCGCATTCAAATTCCTTCTTCTAACTTAGAAACACTTCCACAATAAAGCAATAGGACACATGTCATCAAAGCTTTCTTCGTTAAAATTCAGAATATTGGCCCAGTCTTCATAAAAATATATAAGAAGTACAAAAGTGTAACTTACTGATTTGAGTTTATACAAAAACTGAGGACCCTTTCTAAATGCATGAAAGGGTCTATAAATACTATCTAAGCTAACTAATTATGAAATAAAAATGCTACTAGGTGGTGTAACTAAATCATGAAAATCTCCTCAAAATATGCCTATTTGCAGTCAGCAACATAATTCACTATTTCAGATGATATTCTTTTTGCTTGAGCTAGAAAATAGCAAGCATTGGTTGCAATTCTGGAGGGTGACTCAGACGAGAATGCAGCTGGGCTGAATATGTGGCATCATGAATTTTAGGAATCATGTAACCGATTGCATCGGTTAAACATTTGAGTGCTTCCCTTTGACTATATGGCTTAACTAGGAAAAACCAAAAGGTATCCAAAGTTAAACTTTGGATGCCTGCGATTAATCTCCCATTCTTCTCCAATTCTTGATTGCATGTTTGTTCCAATGCCTTGGCTGACGATAATTTACCTGGAGTGCATTATGAAATTAAGTTAGACAGATGAAGAGTATTATTGATTAACTCAATTAAATTACTGGTTGATAATCTTCATCTTGAGATTTCTCTTTCTGCTTTCATCAATTGTGACTGCCATTCTAGGAAAATGATTTCGTTATGGGATTCTAGAATTTTAGGCAGATTCGCGGCTGTCCTTTACTGGTTTCTTGCCAAGAAAGAAAGTTGGTCAAAGTCTCATCAGCCTATTCCAAATCTTGCCTAGCTTCGACTGATTTGTCAATTATTGATGAAGTAATCTCACAGAGGGGCTCAGCTAAGGAAATATGATGACATAGAAATTTTAGTTGTGTAATCAGTGCTTTATTAATCTGGAGAGCTTGAGACTTGAAATCTGCTAGTTGAGGAAGACCTTTGAAGTTCTCTACCTGTTGTGATAATTGAGTGATTTTCTCATCTTTTGTCTTACTCATCTGTTCATTCATTGTCTTCAGCTTGGCTAATGCTGCGGATAATTCTTTTTGTTTCTGCGCTGCACTCTGATCTATCCTCCGTTTCTCTTTGATCAATTGTTCATTTAATTGATTGTTTATCTACTGCTGTTCTGCTAGCTGCTGTACTAACTGTTCTATTATTCGCTGTCTCTCGGATATCTGTGACTGTAAGGAAACAATTGTTTGGTCCTTTTCTTTGAGTAAATTGCTTACTTCCAATGCTTTATCCATAGTAGCTGCCGAGTAAGCTCCGACGTACTGAGAAAGTTTTGTGAGGTCTTCAGAAGGATTGAATTCTTCTTTCCATACCACATTAGCCATCTTTGTTTGTAAAGGTAAAAGGGACGATTGATCAAGTCTTCTCCTTTTCCTCTGTCTTTTCACTACAACCCTATGTTTGGGATTGTAAAAGATATCTAATGGTGGTATATCTTCTATCTGCAAAACAATATGATCATATGGATCCTTAGGAATTATTTCTACATCTTCACTGGTGGGTAGGCCACTGGTTCCTTCAATTGGAACTGTAGTTGTCACTGTCTCTTGATCGACTGTTACTTTAGGTGGGTGAAACCTTGTGAACCTTTAAGATTGCTTATAATGGAATCGAACTGTTGCCATTCCTTTAGGAGCTAGGGATCAATCTGAGTATCTATATTGATGTGTTCACTGCCATTGTCCTGTTCTTTTTCCTGCTCTGGTTCTTTTCCTTTTTCAGGAATCTTCTCTATAGCAGGAGGTTTATCAATAATTTTCCATTCAGGCTCGCTTGACTGGGTTGTTGGGGTTGTAGCTAATAAGTCCAGAGGTAGAGTTTGCAACCTCTGTTCTCTGAGCCTATTAAATTCTACCAGCCCTTCATCGTTATATCTCATTTTGGCCAATGTTTGTACTTGGAATAATGATTCTGCTGAAGAAAACAGGTCATCAAATTCATATCTTTCATGTTCAAACTTTGTAAGTTTGCCTTGTTCAAGAACAGTATAGGCAACTTTCCTTGGATCGAATTGCCTGTTAGGAATAGTTGCAAGATTGAGCATGTTTATTTTTTCTGCCTCCTTTTCCACATGCTTGTAATCATGTAGTGTGTAAACATCACATCTCAAAGGAAATGTAGGCCAAGCCTGCTCTTTAGAATTATTAAGAGTTTTGGATGTTCCTGCTGTTGTTATTTGGTAGGCCAATTCTCGAGCTAACAACTTATTATCTACATACAGAGGAAGGACATGAGGTCTTGCAAGACTACCAAAAACCCTTATATATGTGAACTTGTCTTCCCCGAACCAATTCCCTACAACATTCAAGTCAATCTCTGCTTCCATGGAAATGTTTGGGGTAGGCTTATCAAAAATGGCATAATAGATAGGTAACATGAAACCATTACAGATTTGGTACAAGTGGTCTTTATAGTGTGCCTTCCATAACTTTTGATGATAAATGTGGATTGGCTTAGGGTCTTGTGAATTCCATCTCCACCCGAGTATAGGATATTCAGAATTAAAGCAAAGAGTATCCATAATATAAGCACTATAATAAAAAGGGGGAATAGTCCTGGTGGTTATGCGTGTATTTGACCTAAATTCAAAAATTGCAGTGGCTAATTTGTCAGACAATATATTTGCCCAATCCATCATTTCACTATTAACTGCCGCTTCCATTAAAGGAATCATTTCAATAGTGAACTTTGCATAATCATGTAATCCCCAAATTCTACACATCATTGCCTCGACATAACAGTAAGGAGAACACAACGAATCTACATAGTACTTACCTGATGATTCATGTTTGTGCCTTGCGGGATTCTGTCTCCACTGCCTAATTGGGGCCGACTCAGTCTCGTTCTCCTCTGCGAAATTTTCAAGAAAGGCTTTGTTGTATTTCTTTTTTGGTTCGGGCAAGTGATACATTTTCCTTAAGTCATCAGGCTGAAATAAGCCAAAAATCCTTCTGTCAACTGTGCAAAATGTTCTGTTTAGAATCGGAATTTCTTCTACCGCCCATCTCACTACATCAGTGTATGGAATAATTTTCTCATGTGTTGCTATCCTGTGCAAATATGAATCTGCTAAATCTTTCAGAGAAGCTTCCGATTTTCTAGTTAAATCTGCAGTAGCTTCTCCCGATACTTCCTCAAGCTCTTCTGCTTCAATTAAATTGTAGATGCTTTGCCAACTTGTATTTCCAAGGCCGAGACATGTAGTGTCTGAGATTAAACCTTTTTCACTTGGTCCTGGATCATTGGTTGACTGCATTGTTGCTGTAGGAGCCGCTGCTGCTACGGGTTTCTTAGATTTCTTTCCAATTTGTTTCAAATTCGTTATTTCGGCGGAGTTCTACACAAGGAATAAAACCAACGGGATACAGAGAATGGCTAGTATAACCCAATATGAAAGAATTATGTCAATTGGCGTATAATAAAGGATTATAGTGAAATTTCCGCAGATGGAATCTAAAGGAAAATCTCGCCATAACTGCTTCATTAATTGGCCGTTTAACCTGTCAATCATGGTAAAGGAGTTCATGAATACCCATTATATTGTTTATATGATGAATGACACATTCAAGTGTGGCTTAGATTCTTTGACGGATAAACAGAGATAAATTGCGATCGGTTATTGGTAACATGAACGGAAAGGCTTTAATAATAGTCGAAATTATCTTCCAATTACCAAAAGGTGATACACTGCATGCAAGCCTTTTAAATATGTTTCGAAACATGTGCCTTTATTTAATGCATCACAATCAGGGATGGGTTCGGGTCATATTACTTATGCCATTGCAACATTGTCGATTGTCGATGGCAATACACCTTATCACATCGGAGGATTTGAATGTGTCATACTTTATGTACTGGGTTGTTACGGCCGACTGTCGATGGCGATACACTTTATCGCATCGAAGAAGTGAGGGAGGTGTTCCTTAATGCTATGTTTTTTGATTTTTCCCAATATCCGATAGCAATTTCCTTTTTGGATCGGAGTGAGTCAATGGGTCTTTTATATATGTTTTCTTATCATTGCGATATGCGATCTTGCGATCGCTTTATCGCCTTAACAAAGAACTCTTATACTTATTAAAAAGACCTACTTTATTTTAATTCAAAAAGGTTTATTTTAAAATATATCATTCCCATTGGACCTTTTTGTGAGGTTTTTCTAATGAT
>APFE031758073.1:0-25012 GCA_000404065.3 Pinus taeda
GTTGCCCCCAGATTTCCCAAAAAACGTCGTTTAGGGCCTCAAAATGGCTCCGGAAGTTCAGGACCCGAAAAACTGCTAAAAATAGTAAGTTGTGCTAGAATTAAGGAAACTGAAAATGTTGAGAGAAACAATGATGGGGGTCCAGATGGACTTGGTAGGTGGCCACCAATATCCACCTGGATCAAATTCGGCCATAGCAAATTGGCCTCTCCAACAATTCAACCTCCTTGCTCTAGCAATGTGGCCCTGCAATTTCCAGCAATTTGACCTCTTGAAAATGCTCACAAACCCATCTGCACTCTTCCTCCTCTATGCTACAGTCTAGCTAAGCCTCTCGCTCTAAAGAAAATAACTTTCTCCAGTTGTTGTGTCTTTACCTCTCACTTAAGCTTATTTTATAATCTTCATCGAACACAAATCCCTAACCCTAATGTTCCCTCTAGAAGATCTAGGAGATCAAAAGTAGAGATCATTTTTAAGTCACTTAAATAATTTAATTATTTACCCTTAGAAATTAACTTAATAGTCCACAATAATTAATTGATTTTAATTGTTGTACTTTTCCTAAGTTTGACTTAGGAAAGAAGACAAATCACTTACTCCATCAAACAAGCACCTAAGGAAGCAATAAATCATCTTCTACATGAGCTTTCACAGACACCAAGACTATGTAGAAGAGCTTTCAAAGCTACCACAAGCTTCAACACTCCCTCCTAGAAAGGAAGGGATTCTCCACTACCCCTAGCTTGTCTTTGTACTTCACAAACTTTGCTTTCACTAGAGCCTTACTGGGAATATCTACCACCCATTCCTCTGTGGAAACGTACTGCAATCTCACAGTATCGAATTAAACCCGCATGTTCCAATGGTCAAGTCACTCTTCCTGAATTGTCCAAGCATAACAAATCATTATGCACAAATCAACCTTTTTTTTATGCGACACGTATGGTCACTAGTCCCATTGCTGCCATAGACTTGCAAATTTTCGTGATACACTTGTACAAGAATTTCAAGTCACTCATAGTGGAATTTCTACTCCTCTAATTGTGACCCCTTGTGCCTCAACTTTGCCAAGGCAAGGAATTGATTAACTAATCATTGAGATCGGTCACCCTAATGTGGAAATGGCCAGGGATATTGAACACATCCTCTACCTTTCATCATTTATGGGATCGACATCTTTAGACCCTACTTTGATGTCTCATCGCGAACATACAAATGTTCCTTCTATGTCCCATGTCACTTTTATCTATTAGTGAAACTTTAGTCCACTAGTATTTCATCTCCCACTATAGATGCTACGAATGTGAACCAAGTCTCTCATTCCCATGGCAATGATTCAGGATTCACTTCACCATCCATTGCATATGGTAGTGTGGACTCTAGTACCATTATTCTTCCCCATTTTGAAGAAATTATTGAGTCCTATATCACTCCATATCACCTTGGGGATGATCCACCTAAGCATTCCTACTTCTTACCTCAGAACCCAGTCCCTTCGACAATTGTGTTGTTGAATCCCAATCCCAATCTTATCTAGGTGAGCATTTGTTCACCATATCCCAAGCCATTCCTTGGCATGGCAACACCTCTTTGCAAAACCCAGAAATTCAATTCCTTTGACTCATATATATAGTACCAAGATAGACTGGCACTCCACAATTGTCTTTCTCCCACTAGAATTTGCATTCATACCTAGAACATAACATTATAATAAACTAGCAAAAACACATGTTTCCAAATATGCACCTCTAATGCATGTGTATAACCACCACTCAGGGAAGGCAATCCACTTACATGCTACATACACAACCAGCAAGGGGCATTGTGTCCACCTATGCATGATAGCCCCTTTGGTCAATTTTCAATTTGGTCATTATCCACTCTCAACCTATGTCCCAATGTTTTTGGTAAGGTAGATTATCTTCTCATTCATTGGGCAGTTTGTCATATAAGCCTCTTCGGCAAGCCATGTACACATTGCATATAGTTGATGATCAGTATCGTATATTCAACTATCATACTCTATGTGATGCAACACTTACCATCTGGACCCCATGTTTGACTTGGTGGGGGGGTTACTGTCAGCCCCATCTGGTAGTTCATCCTCTCATCCTTTCTTGCTTTGGTTCTTCACTAGGAAACATCTTTCCTAGAAGCATTAAGACACTTTTCTTCTACCCCTCTAGCCCTTTCCAAACAATTTTTTGACAAGGCCATATCCCTAAAAGTTGCAAACCCACATTCAACTAATCGATTTGTCTACAACAAGCTCGCCAAGATTTAGAGCCACCTCCTCCTCTCCAAGCTCTACTTTGTCAAATACACAAATGACTTGGCATTAAAAGGAAAAGCCCTTTGACAGAAAAATACCAACTCATCCAAGCTCCATTTGACAAACTGTTGACACCCTAGGAAAGCTCTCTTTGAGCTCTCAAATGGATCTTCATCAATTTTCTCCAATTTGATACTTCACTCAAAAGCCATTTTTTCCATGAGATTTCAAACACCATTTCATTCAAATTGAATTTCTTAATATTTGCCTCTCTTACTTTAACACCACCTTGTCTTTGTACCTATTGACTCATGTGTCGAAGTTCATCATGAGTAGACCACCTTTACTCATGTTAATATGGTCTTCTTTGGGCCCATTCGCTATGGTGTTTCACATATTAGCAACACCCCTTTGTTCATTGCATTTTCCTATCATTCAATGGAAATCACCTTAGGGACCCCCACATTTCAAAAGATGGATAAGCCCATCCATCTCTTGCATTGCCATCTATCAAGTGTTAGAACCTTCCTCACATGGGCACCCCAACACCATTACCCCTTTTGCATTTTTGTGTTCGAGCCATATAATCACCTTTTGGATTGGGAGTTCGATTTGCCTTCATACCAGAGCCAGCAACAACTGTATTTCTTATTATCATGTTGACAACCCATGTGCCCCCAAACTCCCTCTTTTTATAAACTCTTGGTTTACTGGATGAGGGCCTTGTACCTATTGTACTTGGTTCAATCAATGGGAGCATCATTTTGCTTCCTTTGTTTGGAGCATCAAAGATGAGTCACCATTATGTCCCATGGAGTCTATTCCATACCACCTTGAGTCTTGTTACAATATGTCAGCACCTTCGTGAGTCACACCTGTCCTGTATTGACGAGCTTTTACCTCCAGATGTCTCATTGGTTTATTAATATGTCTTTGAAATTCTTCATGGCCTTGGCCCCCTTTCCAGTTGCTTGCACAATAGGAGCAGACTCTGATTGGGATTGAACTTGAACTGAAGCAATGGATGGGGCCATACGAAGAGCTCAAATGAGTGTCAATACCAAGGCTATAGCTGAGAGGGCATGGTAGGTGTTGAAGGATCCAAGTACCATATTGGTATCCCCAATGTAAGGTTTGCCAAATTCAATGTAGCCATAATTTGCATACTAATCACTCCTAGTGGTGGGAATAAGAAAGGAATTTGGCCATAGGGGTACTAAGATGCTCCCAACTGCAGATGTTGAAATTGCAAGTGCCGATTGTTGAACATTTCTCTGCAAAATGGAAGATCAAGGCCTCTAAAAGTCATGGGATACAAACACCATGCACACTTGAGAGGAGCTTGGTGTATCTCTGGTAGATAGTGGACCATAGTAAGACCCAAGTAGTTAGGATTCTTTGTAGACCCTAGGGCTGATTTTTGTCAAGGAAGGCATGGCTTGATAGTCGACCATCAAGGAGATCACACTCTCAAGATTAACCTGAGTCTTAGAGTCATAGCATGTGTATTGGTCTATGTGACTATCTTCCCATTATGAGGGAAGCTCAATGTGCAGTATACAGATGAGTAGACCACTTTCATGGCACACATGAAGCTATGACCTAAGAGGAGAATGTAGTCGAGTGGGGCATCAATAACCTCCACATCTAACAAGACCTATTTGCCAACAAGCTAAATGGGACAATTCTGGTATAAACCTTTTGACTATGAGAGGGAACCATTGTATGCTTGTAGATGGTAAGAGTTCAAGGGATCCAAACTCTCGTCAAACTTGGGTGGACATCACACATGTAAATGCACCTTCATCGAAAATGCAATGTTGAATAACTGCATTCTTGATCTTGGTAAGCTACGAAAGGGAGAAGACGTGGACTATCTACTTTATCAACATTAAAGATGATCAAGTGATCATATGATGGGTCCACAATGCCTAACACAATGAGTAGAGCCTAATATTATGAAGGACATGTCTGGTGGACTTCCAGAGCTGACAAGGCAGTAGGGGACTGTGCCAAGTCTTCTACAATATTATAGTTATAGTTGGCTCGAGTATGAGCATTACAACCATTTCAACATAACAAACCCTTGGCAATCTTAGTTTTGGGCCTCAACAGATGGGCAAGGGATATAGAGGTTCCACTAGGTAACGACAAAGGCTTTGTGGATGGAGTCGATTAAGTCTCAGGTGGGGGACCATATTGACACGACCAAGTGGCAAGGTTAATGTCAGTAGAATTCAACATCAAAATTTGGTAGGCTCCATTCCTAGGTTGATTAGGAGATGGAGTAGGGGGGATTTTGGCCAGTGTTGGTGACCACGTAGCATTATGAAGGAAATAGGCTCCTAAGCACAGTCCATTTTGAAGGAGGGGGTCGAGTTGAAGACGAAGATGGTTGGTTCCCACGCTTAGCGTTCTCCATTGCTCCCATGCACGATGTATTTCAGGAAGAAAAGAACTATCGAGGGTATAATGATTGTATGTACCACAACAAGCACAAGGCTTGTTCGTTTGAATAGCCTTGTTTTGCTTGGGCTGATTACCCTAATGTTGGGTTGTGGTATCCAAGTTTCCTCTAGCATTGGCATTAAGTTGTTGTCCTTGGTTGCTTGGGTTTCCCTAGTTTTGGACATTTTATTTGCCCTTCCCCCTTACCTTTTCATTGAATAAGCGAGTTATTTACGTTGTCCTCCACATACACTTGACTCTGTTGGGTGGTGAAAGCTAAACCATGGGACCCTAACGTGTTGGTGTTAGAGGGGTTGGAGCACTTGGCTATGAAAATGGGTTATATAGGTTCGCAATCACACTCTAGCAAGTGTGAGTAGTACAAGTGTGTTTCGACACAAGCTGATGTGGAGAGGCATATAACATACTAGTGCTCTGTGTGAGGTAATGTGACAAGGATCAAGAGGGGAAAAAGTGTAAGAGGTGGGCATAGATCAAGTCATACTGCATGGCCTTTTGGATGCCCTCTTCCCCATTTCTAGGTAACTCAATGCGACATCTATGGCAATGGGAGGAAAGAGAGACTTCAAGAACCAATCCGTGAAGAAATGCTCATGATGTTTTGGAGCCTTGCACAAGCTCCACCGTCTATGCCACTCCTGAATGTGATCAATGATGTGAATGGTAGTGGTTTGGCGACAGGAAGTCAAAATCCCAATGCCCGTATCATGGCAAACAAGTAGCTAAAAGTAGCAAAGGAAAGCATTCACAATGGTAGCGAACACTCAACAAGTGCCATGAGGTTGGTCAACATTACACTTCACAATGGCACCACTAAGTATGCATTGGAAGTGACAAAGACGAACTAAAGCCTTCATAATGGAGTTTGAGGAATGCCACATATGAAAAGATCAAATATTGTTGGTGGGTTCCTCTTCGAAATTGCCCTCAAACTTGGGGATATCCAAGGGATGTTTTGTCGGCAGTGAGGGCCAAGTCAGATCGTAAGGACAGGATCATTTATTGGCTAACTTATATCAAGGAGAGGTTTAAACTAGCCATAAACGAAAGGAAGGGTTGAGTCACATTCATTCCCAATTTGGTTCTAGTGTTGGTTCCTACATTGGTATCCACGTTAGCTTCAACATTAGCATTGGCATTACCTCTGTTGTTAGCACCCGCATTGGGGAAAACATTGTTTCCAAGCTTTACACCTGTCATATTTGTAGCGAGTTGGGTTTGATCGGAACTAGAGGATGAGGAACTATTAAATGAGTCAGAAGAGCTAAACCCTGAAGGTGGGCTAAGGGGATGGACCTTGACACGTTGAGCAAGTGTAACTAGTCGTCAAACAAGGAAACTAAGGACGAAGGCCTTTCAATATCCACGACTAGTGCTTTATGAGAGCTATGGTGTCGACACAATGTGTACATTGTCAAAATGGGTTGAATCTAAAAGGTTAGAGGGATAAAAAAGTGATTCAAGTCAACAAACAACACAAGTACACTATGTGCATAGGTGGTGTAAAGTGGTTTTCTATGTGATTGATATGATAAATTAATTCAAGCACATCATCTTATAAAAATGAAAAGACTCTAGCCTAATAGATCAACTACTCAAACAAGTATTAAGCTATGTTTCGAATGGCCTTCCAAAAATCTTAGTTGTTGAGTAATCACACTTAGTAAGAATGAGCCAAGGTATTAGACACAATTACCCTTACAGTTGTAAAGTGATGAAATCTCGCAAACTTGCAAGCATTCATCCTAGGTGTAGTTAAGTCCCATAACTACCACCTATATGGTAGTTTTCCTTAAAAAATGGCCATCAAGGTTACCTTTGTCTAGTAGTAGCAAGGGAATCTCAACTTTTGGGTGTTAACTTGGGACCTAGATTCCCAACCAGGAATTGGGAGCCTCATGGGGAACTGCCAGATCCAAAGTCTACGCTTTGCTCCCTTCATGGGTTTTCTCTCACACTAGTTTTGACCACTGGATGATGAAGGATTTCAAGCTCCCTAAGGACAACCACTATGTCTCAATGTATAGTAGCCGATGGGAGTTATTTAGACGCATAACCTAATGGCCTTGACCTAACTATTAGATTTTTGTTATGCCCAAGTGAGCTTAACAATGTGTATTAATTTAGGGGCTCAACTTGGGGTCGTGAAACAAAGTGTTAACTTTAGTGCCGTGCATGTGGGTGCAAGTGATGTGTCTTATAACATGAGAAGTAAAGTGCTTGCAATGAAGTTAAAGGAAATTTGAAAATGAAAAACAATAAAAACAGTTATCTAAATGAACAGCTAATAGCATTCACCACTTAACAGCAAACTACCTAGCATATGAGCTAAGTTGCATGAAACGTCGGAATGTTTCAGAGTTTTCGAAATGAGTACATTTAGAAACATCACCTCCCAGAAATAGAAATGTTAGGCAAAACATCAGCTGAAACATCATATATATATATATAGAGAGAGAGAGAGAAAGAGAGAGAGAATTATAAATAAGTGAATAACACATTATCTTGCAAGAAAAAAGGGAATAAGAACCATAGATGACAATTTAAAAGGAAAATCAAGTCTATGTTAACTCTCATAGGTCAAGTGCCACTAGCACAACTAGTTGAGGATGGGCCTCGTCAGCTAGGCGACCTAGGATCAAACCTCACGGGGGGTGGTTGTGCCCTGTGCTAGGGGGAGGAGACATGCTAAAAAATCCAGTCAGCTAAGGGTTGGTGTGGCCCACGCCGGGTGCGATCCTCGGGTGACTTTGACAGCTTAGATACCCCTGGGTCACGGCTCCTCAAGATACAAGTCAAGCCTGGAGGATCACAGACAACTTGACAGACAAAAAAAAACTCTCATAGATGATTACCTAAGAAATTGGATTCATCGAAACCCCCTCTCTTGTCCCGAATCACACGAATCAAACACGATTCATTGGACATGTGTCCTGTGAGTGTGTTCAACGTGTCCTAGATCGTGGGATTCGACAAAGACACGAATCTTGAGAACGTGCCTAGTGTGTCCCAATTTCGAGACACATGTTCCCCTAAAAAAGTGTGTCATGCGACCAATAAATCCCAATTTGGGCTAATTTGGCACTCATTCTTGAGTGTGTCTTCTACTACGAGTGTGTGGGAGGTTCTAGCAAAGGGTTTGGGAGAATTTTGGAGGTGATTCAAGCAACAGGTAAGTGCATTTTGTTTCTATTTTTTTTTGCATTCTTACTAGAGCAGTTTGCATGTGCAATTTTTCTTTATTTTTTTAAAGCATTCATGACTCAATCAAGGGCAGCAGGGAAGGGGCAAAGGAAGAGGAAGAATGTCCCCAATAGTGATGCCCCTCCTGTTCCAATTTCATCAGGATCTACAAGTGTTCCCTCTATTGGAAGTGGGGTTGCAACAGCAGCTTCAAATGTTGAGGGCAGAGTGAATTTAGAAAGATAACAAGCTCAAGAAAACAAATATCCCTTGTGGAAGTATGTCACAAGAGATCAAGGGTCAGGTAACAAGTTGAAGGGAGAAGCTAATGTTGCTTGGAAATGCAACTATTGCGACAATCCTTTCAAGAGCACTTATTACCGTGTGAAAGCTCATTTGTTGGCCTTACCAAGTTGTGGAATTGCAACATGCACACAAGTGTCTTTAGCTAGGAGGAACGAAATGGAAAAAGAGGTCAATGTCGATGTGGCAAGGGTGGCTACATCATCTAAAAAAAACAAGAATGATGATCCCCTTCCATTCTTGAGGAAAAGCAGCAACAAATTTCCATTTGAGAGTTTTGGTGGGGGTGTGGGTCAAGCAGCAAAAAGAAAGGCAATGGCAGTTGGTCCAATGGACAATATTTTTCAGAAAGAGAGACGAGAAGAACTTGATCTCACCATTGCATTCTTTTTCTATCAAAACTTCATATCCTTTAATGTTGCACGCTCACCTTTATTTCTTAAGATCTGTCGAGCTCTAACTCAAGGGGCTCCAGTAGGGTATGTGCCTCGTGGACCAAAGAAGCTTAGAACCACATTGTTGACTAAGGCAAAGAAAGAGGTGGACAGAATGCTTGAGCCTATTAAAACAACATGGCCAACATCTGGGGTTAGTATTGTTTCCGATGGATGGACAGATCCAGCACGCCACCCACTCATCAACTTCATGGTGTCTTCTTTGAATGGACCAATTTTCTTGAAATCAGTGGATGCACTTGGACAATACAAGCATGCACAATATATTGGTGAGTTGTTCATTACAGTTATTGAAGATGTAGGTGTTGATTCTTGTGTGCAAATCATTACAAATAACGCACCTGTTTGCAAGGTTGTTGGCATGATTGTGGAAGCTAAATATCCACAAGTATTTTGGACACCTTGCATTGTCCATTCCTTGAATTTAGCTCTTAAACCTATTGCTTCTGATGTGCCTTGGATTGGAAGTATTATTGAGGACGCACAACATATCCACAACTTCGTACAAAATCATACAAACGCCCTCACAATCTACGAGTACACCCATCTATTATTGTTGAATATTGTGAATACACAATTTGCCTCTTCATTCATCATGTTGAAGAGGTTGAGGGAGGTCAAGACTGCTCTTGGGGCCATGATTATTTCAAAGTTTTGGTCTTTTTGGAGAGACAAATCAAGCAACGTCAAAAAGAGTCAAAGACACGGTGTTAGATGATGAGTGGTGGGGGAGGGTAGATCTCACTATTAAGATCATGGACCCTATCGTTGCTTTGCTACGATTTGAAGATATAGACCAACCCATTCAAGGAGAGGTTTATGAGGGATGGGATTCCATGATTGAGTCTATGAGGACCATTATTTTACAAAGTGCCCGAGTATGAGACATCATCAGAGGCCTTCTTCACCACCATACAGGATATTATTGTCAGCAAATGGGACAAGAATTGCACACCTTTGCATTGTTTGGCTCACTCATTGAACCCAAAATACTACAACCGTGAGTGGAGGAATGGTGGACCTTCCCGCAAATTCCCTCCTCACACGGATGGTGAAATTTCATAGGCGAGGAAGGATGTATTGAGGCGGAATTTTCAGGATAGAATATCCCTTCATGAGATGGAGGATGTCTTTGCAGAGTAATTGTCAGGATAGAGCATCCCTTCATGAGGTGGAGGATGTCTTTGCAGAGTTTTCCGTTGGCACTAGGCAACTTGTAGGCTATGATGTGATTAGAGACAAAGGGACTAAGAAACCCTATTCTTGGTGGGAACTCATCAGGCAACAAGCCCTCCTCTATTGCAATTAGCCATGAGGCTCCTCTCAAGTAACTTCATCCTCCTGTTGCGAGAGGAATTAGAGCACATACGGCAGTTTTTATAGTGTCAAGAAGAGCAGGCTTGAGCAGTCTAGGGCAGAGACAATGGTGCATGTGCACACCAACCTACATCTTATTTACAGGCAGAGGGATGAGAAATTGAAGAGAAAGACAAAGATGTGGGATGTCTTTCCTGATGATATGGGTTTGGGCAGCAGTATTGAGTTGGCATTGGCTGACTTGGATCTTAATGACCCAGTGCTAGAGCCCGTCACTTTTGATAATGGTGATACTGTTGAGGGGTCATCCTCCACACCATCACATGTAGAGATGACATTCGATACAGAAGAGGATGCAGCAAAGGAAAGCAATGATGACCATGATAGTAATGTTGATTTTGATGATGATGATTGATTACTCATAAGTCATGAGCTACCTACTACCTCGAGGCTTGTAGTTGTTTTGTATTTGCTCGAATAAAGAATATCATGTTGGTGCCATAGGTCGTTATCTAAAGGAGGGTGAATGGTGTTTTTCAAGGTGGTTCTAGAGGTTATCCCGGCTTATTGGATGTCTTTATCCTAGATTTCCGAGCTAAGTTGAAGAAAAGTCATTGAGATCACCCATATGAAGGCACCTTTGGTGGAAGCTCGGTGACAAATTCCAACCATGGTACGCGATTCCTCTTTTCAAGAGGACAAATTTTATCTACTAAAGCACTCAATTTGGATAGGGGAAAGTGTATATTTGAATTAAAGCCCTCGTGTGCATATTTGATCAGGTCGGCCCTAAAGCAAAGTGGACACTCTTGGAAGTCTATAAATACAAGTGACCTCAAGCTCATTTGGAAATGATCATGAAGCATTCTTCTATTCTCTTCTTTGGTTTTGGCTCGCACAGGTCTGAAGCAATTCGTGGAGATTGGCTTGCACAGGTCTGAATCAATTCGTGGAGATTGGCTCGCACACATGTCTGAAATTGCAGGGTCTAAAGCTCACACACATGTCTAGGATTTTGGGTCACAACACAGGCTTGTCACAAGCAAATTTCAGCTATAACCACAAGCATGCAAGCCTATCAATGCAGTTGAAAGGTTTCAGCAACACACACGACACTATCTCCGTGCAATTGAGACCTAGGGTTTGAATTTTCAGTTTATTGAATATTTCCCCAGTTGATCGTAGGTTTCTAAATCAGGGTTTAGGACTTTTAGCATTGTTGGGTTCATCTCATGGATATTATTTAATTGATTTTGTTGGATAGGTTTATGGTTGAAGATATAGATCATTGCACTCTCTTTTGTTGAATCATTCAATGACAATCTAATAAGAAGAAGAATTTGAAAGGGTTTTCCCCGTAGTGGGTTTTGCCCTAGTCTCTGACCAATCCTGGTGTCTCTATGTGTGAATGTTTTTCTTCTATTGTTTCTTTATGTTCCGTTGCATTGATGATGACGTTGTTCTTTCTATATAATTGCATATGTTGTTGAATAATGTTGTAAATCTGAATAATGATATGATGCTATGGGGTGAATTTAATGTGTAAATGAAGAAAATCAATTATCTAAAGCAAAGAACAATATAGCTCTAAGAAAAATTAACATGGAATCAAAGTTGGGCTAAAGAAAAGTCATTGAGATCACCGCTAGAAGGCACCTTTGGTGGAAGCAAGAGAAGATGGTGGAGACCTAAAAGAATGCTTGGGTTTGAAGGAAACCCTAGGCAATTTGTGTATTAGGTTTTGATGGATATTATAAGGATAGGGTTTGGAAGAAACCCTGGATTATGACAAAGATTTGAGATATGCAATCTTGAAACCCTAGCATGATCAATGTGAAGATATTCTAGCTCTTGTGACAGGTTTGATGTAGCACAAGATGGGATAGTCTCAATTAGGCCTTAGTTATTGATGAAGTTGATGAATATAATGAAGGCAACAATGTTATATAGTCAATGGACAATTACGACTCTTGACGGCTAGTCCAATAGGGAGATGATCACCTCTCATTGAAGATAAGTACTTTTCAATTTATGTTATTCTTTTATGTCTTTACTTTTATTTAAGATTTATTGATTTGATCATTGACGATACTTCATGCATGTATATTTGAGTATTGGGATATTTTTAACCTCCTGATGAGATGTAATAAGTCGATCCTTCTTGAGGATCATCTAAGGTGCAAGAAAACATGGCTAGTGCAAAAAGAGAAGAGCTAGTGCTGGAAAAGGAAAAGAGGCACGTGATGAAAAGTTGACAAAATGCTGCAGTTGCCAATGTCAAGGTGCATAGGTATCTGAATACTACAATGTATATATGATGTATTGTTTCAATGTTATGTTCAGCTGCAACATTGGATGGCAAGGTAAGCTCTAAGGTATGATGAGAATATCACCTTCACAAATGGCTCATGCATGCATATGAAAGTAAGTTTGATTCATGGTATTTATGATAAGATGGTGCACTTGGTATTAAGGTAAAACTACTTAGATACACTGTTTTTTATAATATGGTGACTTGATACTATTGTTAATGCTTGTGACAAGCATGATAACCTGAATAACAGAAAGCGTAACAATAGATTGATATTCAGGATCTTCTTGTTAACCGTGGTTAGGTTTTGATAAGCTTAGTAATTATGACATATGGTAAAATTAGATGCCCTGTCTTGATGATTGGATAATATAATAAAGAAGTGATGAAGTGATTATGATCCTTGAAGTATAATGATACACTTGTCAACTGCACTAATCATATGACTCTAACCCTTGTTGAGAGTTTGATGTCATGTTCATATGTGATGATGAAGTAGTTGATGCTAACATGTTATGAATATGATGGATATATGTTTTATAACCTAGTATAGTTTGATATCATGATCTAACAGTTTTATTGATACATGACAGTATTATGATAGACAAATTGACGTTTTGAATGATGATGACTGAAGTGGCTTCCCATTTAAAGGGAGAACTCTCCATAAGATCCATACACCTATTATCATTTGCATTAAATGTATAAGAAGATTCTTTACTGTTGAAGTAATATTTTTGACATGAATAGACAGATATCAGATGTTGTTAGTCTGCAACAACTTCTGGTCTGAGAAGAAAGGGTTTCTCTTAGTCTAAGCCCCAACCACACGAAAGAAGATTTAAGAGTGTGGTTATAGCATCCCAACAACACGAAAGAAAGCATATGGGTGCAATTGTGCCTATAAGACACAAAAACTAAATCCCTGTGCATAAAAACATGAGCACACATGGAACATGACAGTCCTACAGATATGGAGCAGACAATAAAAAGTTTTATGAGCAGGGAAGTTTAAATGTTTGACTTATTGTAGAGAAAATGAATGTGTTGACTAAACTTGTGTTTGCAGGGGACCGAAATATACATATTAGTATGCCATTTTGATTTGATCATTGATGCTAGTATATGACAGTATTTGATAACAGTTGCAAGGGTTTGACGAGATTTGGTAGATGAGCAGTGTTGGAGTTTTGACATGATGCTTGATAGTTCATAGATATGTTTTGTCTTATGGATTGATTGAATTCACAGTGATAACAAATTAGGGTTTTGACTTGATGACTAATGATTTGACTTTATATCTAATGATTTACCTTGATGACAGTGTTGTGTAAGCATAATGACTTTCAGTGACTAATATTGGTATTCAATAGAGATTATGCATTGGCATCATTGGCTTTGGCACATTGGTTGAAGTATAAACTATTGTGATTCAGTGTGCAGTAATTTTTTTTATTGAAGAAACTTATATGACTTTGGTGTATGCATTTGCATCTAGTGACGGAAATGATTTATATTATGAGGATGGCCTGATGGAGTTTGATAATGCTTAATAACAATTTGTTGACATGACTTGGTAATTGGATGTGAACTCTACCTGATGCTTGGTCCGAAGAGTTTGTCATAGTGATATTGGCAAAAACTTTTATGACTTTGGTACTAGTTTTTTGATTTGGCATCTAAGGCTTGATAAGTTGACTTAGTTGATTTGATTGCACAGTATTGATTTATGTGAGGTTAAGCATATTGGTTTGGTTAAGTGTTATGTTTGTAAAAATCATTATATGAAGCAAGTGTTGAAATAAGGCAACAAGAATATTCCAATTTAATTTGTCCTTGAATTAAATTGCGAATTAAAATCGAATTTAGCCTTAACAGCTGCTTGGAAATAATTAATTAATTCATTTTGAATTAATTAGTTGGAGAAATTCAAGTTAGAAGTCTTTCTGAAGTCATGCAAGAGTTATCCCTTAAATTAAGGAGATAAGATTGAGTTATATTTGAGTTGTAATTAGTTTACTCAATTCACTGAGTTAAGTCCAGTTAAATTAGTTCCAAACTGTCAGTTGATGCATGCATGCATCCAACTAGTGCTACTCCAGTTAACTGAAGATTCCCTCATCAGAAACTCACGCATGTCTATTCTGAGAAAGGCCCAGTTGAAATTAAAGTCAAGGATAGAGTACTATCAATTGCATGTGTTTTCTTATAAAGAAAACTCATGCATGCAATCAAGGAATCATCCTCGAAGATTGCGCAATTTTGAAGGAGATCATCCACTGGGTGAGGAGGTTTTCCACTTGGTTGAAGGTGAATCATCCCAGAGGAAAAACGCAAGGAAATAGGAGCGCGGAGGGCAGAGAGGAAGGCTGGAGAGAAGCCAAGATTGCCTGTGAACATCTGTGAGGATTGTACTGCGAGATGGCTAGCTGTGAGAGCTAAGGCTTTGTATAATACCTATGTGTTTCCACCTGCATGATAATACAATAGTGTGGGGTTTTTAATTGAGGCTTTCCCCAAAGTATTTTCATGTGTATTGTGCAATTGATTCTTCTTCTTCTGGTTATATTGTTCAGCTCGATCTTTAAGCTTCCGCAAATTGATAGTAGAAGTAGGTTATAGTATTCTGCTTTGATTTAGATTGCATTATCAGGTTAACCTACATCATATTTTCTACATGGTATCAGAGTTGGATTTGCAGAAATTTTCTACATGGTATCGGAGCTATAAACAGTATACTAAGAAGAGAATTCGAAGTTTGAAGTTCGGAGTTGCAGGTGCAAATCGAATTCATATCATACTTCAAGGTTGGCCAATGGCGTTCTATGGCTTGAGACTCGAGTATGCCTTGGAAGGTAGCTCAAATTACATAGCATGGAAAGATAGAATGGAGCCATTGTGGTTCCTCCTGTAAATTGTGTGCCAAGAGACATTGTTGTCTGGGAGATGTATTGATGGTTCCTCCTGTAGGTTGTGTGTCAAGAGACATTGTTGTCCTGGTGATGCTTTGTTGGTTGCTCCTGTAGGTTGTGTACCGAGAGACATTGTTGTCTGGGAGATGCTTTGTTGGTTCCTCCTATAGGCTGTGTGCCAAGAGACATTGTTGTCCAGGAGATGCTTTGTCAATTCCTCCTGTAGGTTGTGTGTCGAGAGACATTGTTGTCCAGGAGATGCTTTGTCAGTTCCTCCTGTAGGTTGTGTGTCGAGAGACATTGTTATCCGGGAGATGCTTTTTTGGTTTCTCCTGTAGGTTGCATGCCGAGAGACATTGTTGTCTGGGAGATGTATTGATGATTCCTCCTGTAGGTTGTGTGCCAATAGATGTATCGATGATTCCTCCTGTAGGTTGTGTGCCAATAGATGTATCAATGATTCCTCCTGTAGGTTGTGTGTTGAGAGACCTTGTTGTCCGAGAGATGCTTTGAGATGGATGCTATGTATCTTTCCTTATGTTGAGTTTGAAAGAGAAGAAAGCTTGGATTGTGTTCTCTTCCTTAGGTTGTGGATTGAGAGACCTATGGATTGGTTGGGAAGATGAATCTTGAGAGAGAATGAAAAACTACCTCCCTAGCTAAGAGGGAGTGTTAAAATCTATTAGCTATGGTTGACATTTTTTCATAGAGAACAAATGGATTTTTTGGCATCTCAAGTCAGCCCTTATTTACTCCACTAGTCAGCCTCAAGAAAACATCATGTTGACCCTACTAGGGCTAATAATTAGCCCACATTATAATTATAAACAAGAACTCGGTGATCATCATTTTGGCTATCATCAACTCATTCATTTGGTCTGCAATTACAATACAATTCGACCTTCTATTTCATATGCGAAGTAGACTACAAGGGTATATTCCTATGTTGTCTAGAAACATCGGTTCGAGGACAGCTACGCGGATGGGTGCGTCACTTTTTGAAACAAGGTACATGGGTTCGTCGAGGGTATGTTATAATTTATATATATTATATATTTTATAAATTATAATATATATGAATTTTGAAATCTTCCAACTTACAACTTAACAATTGTTTAAGTTAAGTTGAAACCTAACAGTATGCATGTTATCAATTGTTTAAGTTGAAACCTAACAATCTGATACTCATCTATGACATTGGTTGGCAGACTAAAATCCTTTTAAAATACACATACATTTCGTTACCAAGTTGAAACACAGTGTTGTTAAGGTCTATAAGAAAGTTAATGACAAGGACAGCATATTCATGCTGGAAAAGATGATTTCATTCCTATTAGTCAAAGAATACCTATAGATGAAGCTGACCTCCAGGAAATTCATTATTATTAGTCCCTCAGAGAATGTTTCCAAATAACATAATGTCATCCTTCTACCAATCCTTTCATGAAAAACTCTTTAGCTTATATATTTAGTGGACCTACTAACTACATCCCAATAAACTATGAAGGCCAAGAATAGGGTTTGCCCTAAAAATAACATAACATCCTTTCTAGTATGATTCTACCATATTCAAATATAAGTACAGTACAGTGATCTCGCTGCATTTAACCTAGCAATCTTTAAAACCCAACTGCAACTCTAAAAATGTCGTTATAGCAAACTAGTTAATTAAGGATGCATTAAACTTATTGAGTTATTTGTAAGCTACTCTTGACCAGGGGGAGATTATCTTCCATCTATTATATCATATGGGTATCCAATACCCAAATCATTTCTCTATAATTTGTTTGATACTAAAATTTTGAACATCCATGAACTTATTCAACAGAGTGACAAGCCATTACGTAAAATGTGAGAAGAAAAGGATATTTTTGGACAAAGGAAAAAACGTCGTCAAGAACCCCTCATGAACTTGTTTTTGGGGTTCACGCACCCATTTTGGGGGTTCGACGAACCTATTTACGCAAAAGAACCCAGCCCGAAGATATTGAGTACCAGGTTCTTATGGGAAGTACCAGGTTCATTTGGGTTCATCTGGGAAGTACCCGTTCCAACACCCGGTTTGTGGGGAAGAGAACCCGAAACGAGTTCGTGAACCCGGAACAGGTTCGTGAACCCGTGCTTCACAAGTATATTCTGATTGTTTCTATCATTGTTTTGCTATATGTTATGTGGTTGATTATTGCAACAACCCCTGCTCTCCTTTTGTCACACCACACTGAAGTTGATCAAGGGCTTATTTATACCTTCTCCACAGTCCGTTGACAAATTACAGTGGGAACTTCGGCCTCCATTACAGTGACTTCAGCCCTAGTTTTTGGAGCTATATTGTGGACAGTTCAGTGGTGACTTCGGCCTTCCTTAACAGTGACTTCAGTCCAGGTTTTGTGGCTATAGTGTGGACAATTTGTTGATAATTACAACAATGACTTTAGGCCTATATTTCAGCCCCCTTGTGCAAACCTTGAGCAGACTTTGATTGGGCATCACATTATTGATTATCTTGGATTTGTTGGAACATTTTCATGTACTTTTATGAACAGAATCTCTCTCTTATAAGGAAAGAATTTTGGGTTTTCTCCGTGTGGGGTTTTGCCCTGGCTATGAGCCTAATCTTAGTGTCTCTTGCTTATTGTCCATTATTTCATTGTCTACTGTGATCTCCATTTACTGCTCTCATTGAAGAATAGTTGGTTGAAGTTTTTCTTGTATAGCTACTTATTGACTAAAGTATAAAGAAGGAACAATTTACATCAATAGAAGTAGTTATTGTTACCCACCCCCTGTGGGTAGTATGCACAAGAGAAAAAAATCTTCCTAGATTGTCCTCAGCTAGTAACCAGCCGCCCCCAGATAGCTCAATGTGCCATTTTCTCCGCCACCTGAGCCAGCCATGTGGTACCTCGCCCATCTGTTATGAATGTATCTTTGAAGGTGGGCTTCCCAACCCTAAAGGCATGACTTTTCATTGGTTTGGTTGAGTAATTTTGTTTACTTTTCATGGGCAATTTTGGGCAAGGATTGGTGGGGAGAACTCGACAGCAAGAGTGGGTTAGGCTTGTATTCTTGTCTCCACTACCCGATTTCGTGGTTACCCTTGTATCCTAGTCCCGTGGGATCTCCTTTACTGGCCATTTGGCTTTTGGGTTGGCACTAAATGGGAAATCATGATTTTGGTTGCGTGGTCCCGCTTCCTGATACCACCTACATCTCCCTGTTCCACTCATTTTCGCCCCATTCATCTATTTTCCCATCTGATTCCACATGTGTCCACTGTGTCCATATAGGCTTAGCCTCCCACTCCCCTTGTCCACACCTTAGGTCGGGCCTCGAATGATGCCCTGGAGGTTGATGCAGCTAAAAAGAAAGAAAAAGCATAATTTGGCCACCATCAACAAGAAATGTACCACAAAATGCAAAAGATGACCAGGACATACAAATTTAGCGCATGGGAAAAAGTCAAACATGAGCTCTACCCCTTATCCATGGCCATCACCCTAGTTCCTATGGGCCCTAGATGAGCCCCCTCTATCATTAAGGAACCCATGATTGTCCCAACCCCTAGTGGGCGATGAACAGCCCCACCTTAAGGGGGTATTCACTGCTACATATTACACATCATACTCCCATCCCCTAGAGCCCCGAGCAGTTATGAAGAAAAATCAATAAAAGGAAAAAGGCATATGAAAAAGGGTGGAAAAGCAAAGGTCGGGGTAACTCATGTACCACGATTTGCTCCCTCCTACACTCACATACCCAAGTGTGGGTTTCCCTTATTATAGCTACCCATGAACCTTGACATGTGGTCTAGATGATTCCCCTAATCCCCACTCCATTCCATTATTATATCATTTTCCACCTACCACTTAAAGGATGTACCATGGGCATGTCATCCCCTTTAGAGGTTGAAACCACCGAATAGGGTCTTTGGTTGAACCCCTATTGAGCTTGGAGACACTTGTACATGTCAAAGCCAACTATGGAAGGGCATGCCACCATGGAGTGCCCCATTGATCCCATGACTTGTAAGCTTTATTACTTGAGTATTCTAATGACTTGTTGTATTGGAGGGCAAGGGGACGCATTGAATCTTATGCAAGATTGCAAGTGGGTCTTCATTTGGTGCTTGGTCTCCTTATACAGGATCCTAGCCCTTTAGAGGGCCACATTAGCACTTGTATGGTGAGCATTGAGAGCCATGAGCCTCCACCATAGCAGATATTACTTCATGGATCCCCAGCACTGATCATTGATTGCTCGTGTTCAACCTTTTTGGATGAGGATGATGCACCTGGTTCACCATGCCCAGTCGGCTCCACACTTGCACCATACACTTAGAAGATGTTCCAGGGTCTATAGGATGTCTCCCGCTGCAGAGGGAGGGCTTACATCACCATCCTAGCCCTTACATATGGTCTACAGGCATTTTCGATCCACTTAGAGACCCATGAGGATGCCTTTGTGCCACCAGACCCCCTTGAGAGCACCAGAGGTTCTTGCTTGGAAAACAAGGGGGCGACCCCTTGTCCACTATGTTAGAAGTCCATTTCTACATCATGGCACCCCTTAGACTTCATTAGGACTCCTCAAAGGCCCAACGACTCACTTTATTGATCATTTGGCCCTCTTAAGAGGCTTATTCATGTATTATTGAGCTATTTGGTGGGTTTGTCACCAAAAATATTGTTATTATGCACATTATTTTATTTAGGGGCTCAATTAGGTCAATTTAGCTAAATTGAATTTATTAGAAAGTGTATAAATAGAAGTGAGATGATTCATTTTGATCATCATCATTTGGATTGGATTATCTTCTCTTGTGATATTTTCGCTATCCTTCTTGGAGAACGAGTTTGGATGAATGGATGAATTTTGATGTTCGGATCTCTTTCATTTTGTCTTGGAGCTTCATTATTGGCATATTTTGATGATTGGATATAATCTTTCTTACATGTAAGTACTCTTTAAATGCTATACTTGTTATTTCTCTTGTCACATGCATGTTGCTTGGATTTTCGCTACACGAGGTTGGAATTTACTACTTTTCCAATGCGATATTGTAGAAATTTGATCCTTTATGGCATTGAATGATGCCATGTGCCATGTATGAATGAGTGAATATTCCTAGACATATTTTGTGTCAAAATTTTATCTTGATAAGTCATCAAATATTGCAAATCAAAGTATAAATACTTTGAAGCAGTTATTCTCATGCCCTAATGCCATGCGTAGTTGTTTCTAAGGCCTCCTTGACTAAGTGAATCCATTCCAAATGTTAAAATCTCCTTGACTCCAATTCTCCCAAAGGGCAAGGCATTAATCCTCCATAGGTGATAGCTCAAAAGCATATTTTTCCTCACCTCTCTCCCTTTCTTTCTAGGCCTAGCCTCCATAGGTGATATAGGGCGTCAATTTTCTCACAACTCATCCATCTAAAGAGTTTGATCTCTTGCCCACTATTGCGGTGTTGTGTCTTCTAGAGGCCCTCCAAATTTGAAGCAATTCCGACAGTGAAATCTTGAGATATCTCAAGCCCTAGCTCTGAGATCAATTCTTACCTAGTTTCCCTTGGCTAGTGACCTCATTGGGATCATTACATCAAAATTACCGAAAATTTCTCCTTTGGTCCCCTTCTCCCCCTTCATTAGGTCAAGCACACAGTACACCCCTGGTTGATCAATTCCATCCCCTTGACCTAATTTTGGGTCCACTTGGTCCCATGTGATCCCACAACCTATTGAATTTAATCTCACAAAGACCACTTGGAAACCAAGTTTTCACAAGGATTTCTAGGACTAGGTATCTTCCTTACAAGTCTTATCCTCAAACGTAGCCCTTGAAATCCCCTTGGCCCTTCCTCGAGAGCCTTATACCTTGCTTCTTAAGCAAGTAAACCATACAATTGATTCTCTCTTGCGAATAGGCCTTAGGAATCACTCTTCATCCTTTCATTGGCTCACTCATCTAGTGATTCCCTTTATATCGAGTCTCCTCCCATCGGTGAAACTCTATAAAGAGCAGGGAGCCTGGAGCCTTAGCTAAGGTGACAGTGGGTTATCGCTCCATTGTTGCCCTTAACCTAGCAGCTGCCCTTTTAGGATCCCCTCCTAGGACCCCTGCTAGTTTGAGCGGTAACAGTTATCATTTGTGAAAAAACTATTCTAGTCTCTACATCAATAGAATTTTAACAAGGAGCACATGCCCATTTTCTTTCTTTATCTGCTTAAAATTTTCAATGTTTTACGCTGATGGCACTTGGGTGGGATCCAATTTTTTGAGGAGGGGACCAATTCAAAACCAGCCTCTGGTTCTCATAATTATTTTGTGATACTTTCCAAACTAACCAATTTGAGTCTGATCTAATGGTTCTAATAACATTATGCACCCCTGCACCAACCACTGCAATATTGGGGAGTGTTGCCATGGAACAAGGGTAGGGAACTCCCTACCAAATCCCAACACCTTCATCGCAATCCAAACAGTCTCAACAAAGTGAAGGTAGACCAAGGCATAGAGCTGGCCAAGCAATGAATTTGAGGAGTGTTGACATAGTGGTATAGCCATCAAATGATAAATTCCCAACTCTTGCAATGTTAATTTCAATGAATGAAAAACAATCAGAAAATGATAGTTAGGACATTATTGTACCTGATGTGGACCCAATGAATGATGGTGAGGGGCTTCCAACAATGATAAAAATGATCCTCTCCAACTATGGTTCTGATCCTACCAGCAACTTAGTGTTCATTGTCATTCTTTTGTGTGCCTTAATGGCAATCATTTTCGAAACATCTAGTTTGTATGTTATATGGCCAAGTAGCTTTCTAGGGACATTCATGGTAAACGTTGCATGGCCACGTGGCAATGTATTTTTCAATGTTGCGAACATCGCGATTGGGATAAAATCGGAGAGGGTCCGGAAAAAAAAAAAAAAATCATAAAAAATTGGGGAAAAAATGATAAAAATAAGCAAAAATCAGTAAAAAAATGGCAAAACGTCGACAAAATTATAAATAGGAAAAAAACAAAACAAAACAAAAACAAAAATATTCATTTTTTTCAATATTTTTAGTATCTAAAGCATCCACAACATACATAAAAAGAAGAAAAAAAATGCATTGATAGATAAATATGAAAAAAAACTAATATATAAGATACGTAAGATGTCTAGTGCTACATCACACATAACAGTGAATCTTGTCCTGAATTTTGAGCCCTGACTCAACGTCAAAATATCAACAAAAAATATAATAAATGTATCTCATATCGTGAGTACAATGAAATGAACCAATAAGTTTTAACTTCTAACTTCTAACTAATGATTTCCTCTACCCCTTTCAAGAGGAAATGTAATGGCTTTTCCTCTAGATGAAATCCCTTGGACTAGCATTGGACTCTAATGTCCTCTAGAAGTAGGAGAAGGTAGACTACGTCCTCTATTGGTGACCATGGTAGGTGGTGTCACCTCTCTGCTACCTCTCTCTCCCCTGCAAAGGCTACCTTCTCCTCTAACAAATTAGGGGTTGATTACATGACAAACCCCTCGGCCTCAACCCTCCATGCAATAGTGGTGTCAATCCCATCCAATGAGATGACCTCCATGTTAGGTGCAATGTTATCGGAACTAAACTGGTGACCTAAGTCACAGGACACGTCCCCTAGGGTCCTGTGTCCCGTATTTCACGTATTGGACACGAAAACGGCCCTAATACGTGTCGAATACGATTTTTATCGTGTCATAAAAATTGGAATACGTATTCGGCGTTTTCGTTCGTGTCCTAAATTCAGCATACGCGTATTTCGTGTATAGAATACGTTGCCCTAACGTATTTCGCCGTTTTGAATACGTACTGGGGAAAAAACACTTATTAAAGCCTACGCGTGGTCTTTTCGGGGTTATTTTCGTTGGAGCTGTCGCCGTCTTATAGGGCATTGCTATAAGAAAAAAATTGCAGCTTTGAAGGATTTCACAATGCTGAGGCTTTAGAAATCTGAAGTAATTTCAGTCATAACGATAAGGAGAATCCTGCTACAGGATTAAGTAATGCTGTCACATTTGCTCACAGGGTTGCCATAAACTACCGCTCATGAAAATTGCTGCCAATAATCCACATTTTGCAGGTATGATTCCCAAAGGAATATTTTCAAACTTCTGTTCCAACTGATGGGTAGGCTGCTGGATTGAATTTGTTTCGGAATTTCACCTTCAGGACAGCCTCAATAAACCCTAAAATGCACTTCATCTATCTGAGTTTTAATGTCTTAGAGATCTGAAAAATGCTGGTATGATGTCATGCTACAGGACTGCCATGTCAGCTACTACAATGATGCCTCATACTTGAACCATTTTTTTTTTGCTATCCACCCCAAAATATTACCCAAGAGGTTGGATATATGGCTGCCATCATATTTTCAAATCTGTCCAACGGAAAGGAGGCTTTTACCGCTCTTTGCCTTTGTTTCCTAAACTGCTGAACAAAACCCTTGTAATATACAAATAAATGCTGCTTAAGTCTAGTATAGGACATCCTTCCTTAATAACCACTGATACAAGGATGGTTCAAATATTGGTTTTATTGCTCAGAGATTTTATACTGCTGTTATGATACACTATACTGCTGAAAGACTACACCAAAACCCTGTCAAAGGACGGTTGTTGTATGGTCTTATTTCATGCTCAAAAACTGTCAGGAAAAGGAAGGTTTTATTGCTGTAGAACACCACTACACTTGCTGAAGTATATATCTTATAAAGGCAGGGTTTAGAACATTTTTAAGTGCTGCTGCCATCTGCCATATAACCTTCAGAATTATTACCTACAGATCTGTTGGTGTGAGACTTTCTCACTGTTTTTCAAAGTTTGTGCCATGACTACTGCTGGTTTAGAATATTTTAGAACAGCCTCTTCTAAATGCTGCTATGATATATCATTGGGCAATGGTATATGATGGTAGAAGATGTTACTATCACTCAAATGCTCTCTAAATTCCATCACAACCTACTGAATATTGAAAAGAGTACTTCACAAGTGGTGGAACGGACAACAGAAAAACTACCCAATTCTCATGGACGCCAAATTAATTGACCAAATGGATCAAAGCAGGTTATTGAGCAGTTGAACAGTTCCCTATTTTCCACAAGCAAGAATAATTTATAAAATTGAAGACTAAAATGCCAACATCAAGATACTCTTTGAAGCAGTTCAAGGCATAAAATTTCATTATTGCTCCCAATTCCTGCTTTGTTTGCATGAGGACATGCAAAGATCTCAGTGTGGGGGGGATGTTGGGTCACCAAGTTGACATTATTTTCACTGTCAAAGTCATTCCTTTGTGATCATCCTTTCAGTTATTCACTGTCATTTTCACCATAATCCTTCATATAATCAAAGGAGTGCTCTGATCCTACTTATTTTGTATCTACTCTTTTGTATTTTCTATTGGCATTCTCTCAGGAGTCAGTATCTACTATGATCTATGATCTATGATCTATCTATGTACATTGTAAACACTGAAAGTGAATAGTGATACATTTTGATTTTGATGACTTAATGGAAAATATGCATTTTATGGTTTTAATATCTAAGTTCTAAATTTATAATTAGTAGTAAGTACTTACTACTTAGTTTCTTATGTGCTTGTAAGTTGTAAATTTTGATTCTATTTATTTTTTTAAAGTGAACTATGAACTTTGAGAAGTAATTATATTTTAATTTGATTAGATAAGCTGCAGCCTGCAACCTGCAATTTAATATGGATAAAAAACTATATTTCGGTGTATATATATA